>PNEQ01004968.1:36312-62898 GCA_003012365.1 Medauroidea extradentata | reverse complement strand
CACATTGATGTCAAATACCACTTCATTAGGGAACAAATAGAAAGAGGCGTAATAAGTCTGAAATACGTGGAAACCAACCAAAACTTAGCAGACATTTTTACAAAGGCTTTGCCTCGTAATAAAACTGAAATGTGTGTTGCCAATATGGGACTTAAAGGAGTTTAATGTAATTTCTGTGTGTGTTTGGAATGTCTCCCTTCAACATTAATAATTGTTTACCCTTTGTAACTTGTATATACATGTGTGCAATTTTTTAACATATGATGCACAACAAGGGGAAGTGTTGTTGGTTGTGCTGTGCATCATATATGTATAGCCTAGAGAATTCGACTAACTAATGATGGCAACACTGGGTTTTTTGTTTTTATTTTTTTTTTATGTGTATTAGACGATAATGACGACGACTGTATGAGACGGTAATTGTAAACCAGGGGAAGTTTATAGTTGATTTAAAGGTGTTTCGATCCTCCAAATTGCAGTTTTATTTTAACAAAATGGACTTAACTACCAAGATGTAGAATTGTATTTCTGGACAGACTCCACTACTACTTTGACATGGATTCAAAAGGGGGAATCTTGGACTATGTTTGTCAATAATCGAGTTAAAGAAATTTGCATTTTGACTTCACCGGAAATGTGGAGATATATTCCTAGTCTACTAAATCCTGCCGATCTCCCTTCGAGGGGTTGTCTAGCAGATAGATTATTAGCTCTTAGATGGTGGGAGGGACCAGAGTGGCTACAAAAGAATAAAAAAGAGTGGCCCTGTGAAACTCCAACAATAGATACCGAATCGGTTTCACAAGAAAGAAAAAAATCAACTCAGACAATGAGTTGTTTAATAGAAAACTCATTTTCCTGTGATTGGTGCACTACTCCTAAGGATATACTCAATAAAGAATGCAAATTTCATTGTCTTAGTTGGTACTCTCGATATTTTTCGAATTACGACAAAATCGTTCGTATGATTGCGTGGGTGAACAGATTCATACACAACTCTAAAAATTTACGTTAAAAAAGAAGGGAGACTTAACCTACGCAGAAATACGCTTAGCTGAAAAAACACTTGTCAGACTTATACAGAACGAATCTTTCATATCAGAGAATGACAAATCTCTTAGCAGTTTAAAAGTATTTAAAGATAATGAAGGTATTCTTAGAGTCAAGACCAGATTGGTTAACAGACACGATAATGAATATTTTTGTATGCCCATGATATTACCTTCTGCGCACCCAGTAGTATATAGTTTGATCGTAACGAACATAAAAAGAATTCTCATGTAGGCATCCAAACACTTCTTAATATTTTGAGGGAACAATTTTGGATTTTAAATGCCAGAAAAACAATCCGGAATGTGCTTTCAAAATGCGTAGTTTGTCTTAGACATAAAGCACGTAATTTAGATACACCCACTGCTCCTCTACCAAAGGATCGAATCAAGGATGCAGCAGTATTCGAGATAATAGATGTTGATTTGGCAGGGCCAGTTCACTTGAAGAGCGGTATTAAGGCTTGGATTTGCTTATTCACTTGTGCTGTTTACCGAGCAATACACCTAAAGTTATTATCATCACTGTCTTCAGAAACCTTTCTACAAGTACACAGACGTTTTATAGCTCGTCGTGGTCGACCTAACATAATTTACTCAGATAATGGGAAAAATTTTGTAGGTGCTTCAAATGATTTAAAATCAATCGAATGGAGTAAGGTCATACAATATTCCAGTCTGAATAGAATAGAATGGAAGTTCATTCCTCCTTCTGCACCATGGTGGGGTGGTTTCTGAGAAAGGCTTGTAGGGATGATGAAACAAATTCTTCGGAAAGTTTTGAGAAAGGCTCTTCTCACATACGAAGAAATGAATACTGTCCTGTGTGATACAGAATCAATTATTAATTCTCGACCTTTGACTTATTTATCTGACTCAGATCATAAACTTCTTCCCTTTTCCCCATCCTTATTCTTGAATGATGTGAGTGAGACGGGAGTGGGTGATTGTGATAGTGTAGATGAGAAATCACTCAATAGAAGATTAATGTATAGACAAAAATTAATGAATGATTTGAGGAATAGATTCAGATTAGAATATTTGGGACTTTTAATTCAAAGACCTGAATCTAAGAAGGTTAAGGATCAGATAAGACTAGGAGATGTCGTTTTGATTGGGAGTGACTATACTAAATGTGTAGACTGGCTGTTAGGCCGTATCATAGTAATCATTCCTGGAACAGACAATGTTATTCGTCTTGTGCCCGGTTGCACAAAGAAAGTTCAGGCATTGATGTTAGATCATTGGCAAGATGATCTATGATCTGTGTCCTAAAGTGTTGCACAAAACAAGATCAGCACTTGATCCAAGTCATTTTGAACGTGATCCTGAACTGTCGATATTTCTTGGTTCAATAAATGATCCAAGATCATAGCCATCACCAAATTTATGGTAGCCATATTTGTTGTAATTTCGAAATGTATGTGCATTGATTTAAAGATAATTTACGTACGTCAGCGAAAGTACTGAGTATAAAAGAGCTTTGCATCGCAAATTAGAAGTTAACTTAAGAAGTAATTTCCTCTAAACATTGTGTTACGCTCTTATGTGAATTGTTGGTAGTTAGGTTAGGGCGTTCGCGGATATGAGTTAACGGAAAATTTGTGTTGAGGTTTCGTTTGTCAAAACGTACAGTTACTGTTTCGCTGTTCTCCTCACGCCATTTACAGCATTAAAAGTGGAAGATAACTCATCCCACTCCCATTCCTTTTGTTTGATGTGCACACCATCAGCTTTTTTGTTTTCGTGAATGTGAAGTCTTTCTTCCAGTAAGTTACTTCTCTATAAATTTTTCATGCTTTCAACACAAAGCGTTTAAATCCAATCAACAAACACACCATTCACATATACAATCTCAACATCAATAATGCTAGTCAACCTAACCACTCATGATTTCCGAATCTGTTTGAAATTATTATTAAGAACGAATGATGTCACAATTGTTCTGACCAATAGGCGTTAAACACCATTCTGCTGTACAGTGTTGTCAGATGTAACGTTTCGTCGAACCCCAGTTCTCATGATCCCAGATCAAAAACTTGCAGAATACGTTGGTGCAACGTTTGTCACGATAAATCCCATATCAACTGTGATCTCACGTCATGGGATCTTGGATCACAGTATTTTTTGTGCAACCGGGCATTGTACGTTTAAAAACAGCTACTTCTACATTGTTACGTCTGATTCAGAGAATATACCCATTAGAGGTATCATCATAGAAAAAATAAGGTGTTACGGGTATCATCCAAGGTGGTATCATCGGATTGGGTCAAAGATACAAATATACAACAAAAGGGACTTCCTAAAACAAAGAATCCCGACCTAAGAGAAGTAATGTCAAAAGAAAGCACTCGAAGTGGTAGAAATGTAAAAATTCCAAACAGATTAGACTTGTGAATTGTATTTATATTACCAATTTTATGCAAGATGGTTGAGTTGTTTTCCTACCAACTCAAGGTGGGAGGATGTCATGTATTAGATAAATGTAGGTATAGGTGATTCGGAATAAAGTGAACACTCAAAAAAAGCCCTGATTAATTTCTATTTCCTGCCAGTTTATATCTTTCCGCCGATGTTAACACAAATAATGCCACATGCTTTTATTTACATAGGGTCGTGCAATGTTTACAACTACATTAAACTGCTCCGATAAATTTTAGCTACAATATCTACTCATTAAATACACGGGGGCTGAATGTAAGATATAAAAAAAGTAATCTTAGTTATAAATACCTGGGAGTTAATGTCTGGTTTCTGTTCATCGACTAATCTAAACAACACGCATTATTGCCGTTACGAATCTCGTAAATGAGGGCATATTTAATTGAATTTGTAACGCAAAACCACTACTAAAACAGACACGACACACGCTATTCAATAATTCAAGTTTCGTTCAGCTCTACTGCCATGAACAACGACGACGCACTTCAGAAACAATAATTAATGTATTTTCTTAACATGTGAAATAAAAAGTAGGCCTATGTTGTTTTTAGGCTGGCAAACGTAAAACATAATATACAGATTACCGATGGTTTCACATCATTTCGGCAATGATACTCAAAGTAATTTCCAATACTTTTGAATGTGTATATACACAAAACGGGCAAACGCACGCAAATGATGCAACCAAATATGCAACTTGGCGGCGAGAATCTAACTCTGATGCCACCTGTTGGTGGAGTTTTGAACTGTCTGAAGCACGGAGAAAGCGATAACGGCCACTGCGACTCGAGGTCGACGATAGCGTCACATAATTCTCGCGCCAATCGAGTCTAATTATAATGTATGTATGAATGTCAATAAGATCATAAGTAAATATTTTGAAGTGTATTAAATACAGACAGGTCAAGTTCATTATATGTTCTTTCTCTAATGTTGTATTCAAATAGGAAAATACACGGAACTACGTACAATATATCGCTACCAACCACACAAGCAGTAAAGTAACTCTTGTTAGTGGTGATGTATATGCAGTAACGGCTAGTGATTTTTTTCAAAGGTTAAATCTTTAGTGCTCACTTTATTCCGAATGGCCTATACTCTATTTTTGACGATTATTTAATGTTTTTTTTTTTCTCCAAGCTAAAATAATAAGGTTATTGAATTGTTGTTTTAAATGGCATGAAAATAAAGTACTCAACTAAGGTTGTATTTAAAAGAAGTTGATCTTTATTTACTACAATTTCAAGAACCTAGACGTGCCGGTGTGCACGAATTTCTAAAAAACCGTGATCACAACAGAAAGTATGGCCTATGAAATGTTTCCCCTCTCAGTCAACGTATAGGTTCTGTGATAATAATGGTTGTTTGTAAATTTTATTTGCAAGGTTATTGTAAGTTCGGCAATTCTTGTCGGTATGAACATACGTCGAGCAATGCATACGGGAGATATGAAAGTGAATATTTTCAGAACAGAAATGCTCCCTCCTATCAGAGCGGTAAAATTTCCCAAGAACTTCAAGATCTCGTACGAAGTGTCCAAGACGATGTTCTGCGCAGCGAGAAAGGCGGTCAGTGGCCATTGTCGTGCTACTCTCCTTTCAGACAGAAAGCTTGTCTCCCGGACTGGCAAGAGCTGTCACCCGAGGAGATGCGGTGGATGATGTACCAGGCTGCCCAGACGGGCAGTGTAGAGGCGTGCAAACAGCAAGTGAAGGAGATGCTACACACAGCCGAGTTGCAGAAGGCACAACTATTGAGCCCCAACGCGGAGGTGTGTTCCATGCTAGAGAAAGTTTATAAAGGTGAGATTAAAGACCCCATCACGTTTTCGTTCGCGCAGAGTACAAACTCTCCAGACGGCAGCGTGTTTGCCGGTTCGTCTGTGTTCGGAGGTGGGCAGTCGACAGGGCCCCCTTCGAGTATAAACACTTTTAGTTTCGCCCTTCCACAGCTCGAACAAAGTCAGGCCAACGCTGTCTTTGGAAATCCGCCCTCCGTACCTCAAAACGTTAGCCCGAACTATCCACAGCAGAGTATTTTTGGAAATGCTGCTGTCAAACGAGACACTATCTTCGGAGGTGGCGATGCATCTTCAGTATTTGTCGGCAGTCCGCAACAGAACCAGGTGTTTGGCCAGCAGGGCTCTGCCCCGGAAAATTATTACTTTGAAGCACCGCCTGTCGCAGCATCCTCCGATGTCTTCAGTGCGCAGAGTAAAAGTGTTTTTGGATCTTCTTCAGTAAACATTCCAAGTTCAGCACAACCAAACCCAGTGCCTTCATCGCCTGGAGATACGTTAGTGTACTCAGCCAGGTCTGAACTTACAGAAGAAGAAATTACGCAGTTCATGAATCCAACTTTTAGTTTAGCAGCTGGAAAAATTCCCACTAAGCCACCCCCTAGAGAGTTGTGCTTGTAACTGTGAGTTCATGTTTGAAACCTGTGTAGACATGTGAACTGCAAGTAACAGGTTCTTGTGTAAGTACAATGGATAATGTGTAAATTAGGTAGCTCATGGGAGGAAAGATTGCCAACCTGTTTGTTATTTGAGCTAATAACTATTTACCAAAATAAAATCTGAAGTGCTGATTTCAGTAAGTAGTAAAGTAAGTAAGGAGTAAAAAAAAATTTTATTTATTACTGATGTAATCAGTCATTCCCAGGTATATTAAGCAAGCTATTTAAGCTGGTACATGATAAAGTAAGCATTTTTTAAAGTTCTGCCTCATTTCTATTTTAAAACTGTTTGTGTCTTTCTGCTGCAGATAAACATAAATGTTGCCACATGCTTTTATTTAGGCCTTCTCATTGCATCGTTCATAAAACTGCTAGGTGTACCTGTTATATTTACTCATTAAATACATAGGTAAAAAGAGTTTTAATGGTGGAGTCTCAGTGATGCGATTCGAAGGTCTCAATGCTGCACTAAAATCCTAATTATTATGAACACCAGTGTGGCTGCCACGTGACAAATTTAAAAAAAAAAATTCATGTATATTGTACTTTCCCACTTCACAACCTCTCGTATGGCAGCCATTGAAGTTTACGGTATTTTATTATTTTTCCAATTTAATTGTAATACTAGATTTATTTTTTTTGGCATTCCCACATGTGGAAATAATGTCACAAGTAAGTAGGTACATATCTGCCCTACAAGGTTATGATATGCTTATTTACAATAACAAATAAAAATTCTATGTAAAATAAATAAATCCAATGTGTTACCAACTCAACAGTTTCATCAACATTTGGGAACAAAATTTAATTCAGACACGAATAAAATTGATGTAGGTAGTTTTTGTTTGGAATTCATGTCGCGTCTCATGTCTGCCATTTATGTCACACTGACATTAGAGAAACCTTGCGTGGCACGCTGATTGGTGGACGTCTTTTGTTTTTTGTGTCACTTCTGTCGCGTATTTGTGATTCCACCATGTAGGTGACTAGCTACCGCTAGATGCAAGTCACTGAACTAACCTACGGTCTCTCCTAAGATTTGTTTCTATAGGTCATTCAGGATAAAGTGAGCACTAAAGATTTAACCTTTGAAAAAATCACTCGTCGTTACTGCATATAAGTCACCATTAGCAAGAGTTACTTTTCTGCTTGTATGGTTGGCAGCGATTCATCACACGTAGTTCCGTGTATCTTCCTATTTGAATACAACATTAGTGAAAGAACATCAGATGAAATCGACCTCTCTGTATTTAATATACTTCAAAATATTTTTTTATGATCTTATTAACATTTCTACTTACAGTATAATTAGACTTAATTGGCGCCAGAAGAAAGTGACGCTATCACCGGCCCCAGGTCATCTTGCACGTTATCGTTTGCTCCACGCTTCAGACAGTTCAAAATTTCACAGACAGGTGGCATCATAGTTAGGTTTTTGCCATTTTTTCGCCACTTTGCCTAGTTGCATCATTTGCATGTGTTTGTCTGTTGTGTGTATAGGCCTATACACATTCAAAAGTATTGGGAAATACTATGAATATTATTGCCAAATGATGTGAAACCATCGGTATTTTGTAAATTATATTTTTCGTTTGCCAGTCTAGTAGAAACAACATACTTTTTATGTCACATATTAAGAAAATACGTTATTTATGGTTTCTGAAGTGCATCATCGTTGTTCGTGGCAGTAGAACTGAACGAAATTTGAATTGGGTGTGTCATGTGTGTTTTTAGTGGCTGTTTTTAGTTACAAATTCAAATAAACTATGCCTAACGGCAATAGTGCGTGTTGTATCAGTTAGTTGATGGACAGAAATCAGTATTATAAGACGTTAACTGGCAGGTATTTATAACTAAGATTACTTTTAATTATACTTATATTCAGCCCCTGAGTATTTAATGAGTAGATATTGTGGATAAAATTTATCGGAGCAGTTTAATGTACGTAGTTGTAAACATTGCACGACCCTATGTAGATAAAGGCACGTGGCAATATGTTTACATTCGGTGGAAAGATATAAGCTGGCAGGAAACATAAATTAATCAGAGCTTTTTTGAGTGCTCACTGTATTCTGAATCACCTGTATGAGACTGAGAGGCAGCTGGCTGTTGGGAGAGTTGACACATTGCTCAGTAGAGGTAAGAATGCCTGTGAGAGCAACAAGGATTGGAGAATGTACGTAAGGTGTCTACCTTGGAAGGGGTTGAAGGAGGTAACACTAAGGGGTGCAACCAAATGAAAAGGAAAATAGGATGACCACAGTATAAAGATAATTGTCAACTATAGAAGTATCTAGCCGACAGCAAGTTTGTGGGGTGTAGTTGAATGATACTGGATAGAGGTGGTTATAGCAGTTGAGACTTGGTTTAGTGCGGCAGTACCAATACAGCGAATGCCGGGAAGGTACATTCACGATTCATTTATTGAATATCATAGTTATTTTTCTGTTTCATCTCAGTTTATTTCATAACTTTATCTATGACAGTTCGTAGCCTTCTCTAGATATTGCTTGTCCAGCATTCTAATGATGGTTTGTTGTGTGTTTTGGCCTATAGGAAGGGAAACTGGTTTAATAGGAATGGTGGCTGTCTTCTATTCCAGCAATGACCTACAGTGGGCTTGCAAAGTTGTGTTGAATTGGGTACATATGCCGGTACGACGCAGAAATCTAAAGTGCAGCATTGCCAGGTAGCTGTTTAAACTGTTAGCATACTTTTTAAATGTTAAGTTTATAGTGACTGATTGTAATAGGTTCACTGAAATACTGTCATGCATCACCAGCACCTAAATATTGTCCAAAAATGCAGATGTGTGTGAGATGAAAAAAACGAAACACTAAACCTACAACAATTATTAAAAATCAACTTCCACATCTCAACAGTTATGACCTTTAGGTAATCAAATTTGTCTTCAAATTACGTTCAATATTATTGAATAATGTGCGACACCATATTGAGGTCATAACTGTTGCTTTTTTAGTCTTTAAATTTATTGAATCCTTGAAATACCCTATCTTCAAAGTTTTCATTTTCAGTTGTAAAAACAGTTTTGATTTAACCTGTTATTTTTTTTGTCATGTAGGATGAGTGGATATTTTAATTAAAATAGCTACATTGTTTATTGTTAAGTCCTAAAACCTTCGGCTGAATCAGGATGGATAGGAAGGGGTAATTGTTACATGTAGTTTACCTGCTCAGTCGACGTTTTGTCTTGGGTCGTTTGCCAACGGCCTAAGCTAATGCAGCGGCGTCTGTTGGTTAAGATTTAGTCAAAATACAGACCTTTACTTGCTGCATGCAGTCAGATTTAACGTGTAGACATCTCAATGATAATTAGAATAACTACTTTCAAATGTGGGACAGATCCCCAACAATGCATGTCAAGTCAGTCGTGCTAATATAACTTATGAGTGAAGTGAAACATTATATTATTGCATACACATGTAATTCAAGTTGCCTCTTCCTAGAGTAGAGAGTACTTACATTGAATTGCCCTTACTCAGCTAGGACCATGCCGTAAATGGAAAATTGTGACTGTTGATCAATAATTAAGCTTATGGTAACTTATGCCAGTATTATTAATAACCTGGCGTTAGCGTCCTTTCCTGGGTTTAACAAGTAAAGAGAGATTGCGGTAAAACAAAATAACTATGGATGCTCCTATAGACGCCCAACGCATGAAGGACCGTAGGGCGGCTTGACCAGCTCTTCAACAGCTCTTGTGACAAGCTTTATGGCGTGGTGAAGACTGAATGTGGCTACTATGAGACGGCATTGCAAGCCGCGCATTCCCGCCGGTTTATGCCCTTTCTCATGCACATTAAAATACCGCAAAACCCTTGTGTAGCAAATTAGAAAAATAAATTTTGAAATACCATTATAGTTTAAGCTTGAATAACAGTTACATAAATGAAAACTCTATACAAATCACGTGATGGTTAACCTTTTAACAATGAATCAGTTAAATAAAAGAATTTCACATACTCAGTCCCTGGAATTATTTAAAGTATTATGAACATAAGTATGTGTTCTGTACTGCACATTTATGAATAGGCTAATTAATAAAATTCAAATACAGCAGCGTCAACATGGCGGGGTGCGTGTACTGTGCCTGTTAGTTCAGTCATGCAGTTTATTTGGTTGTGATGCCAAAATGTAATACTTCATTCTACAGGTTAAAGAGCTGTTGCAATGAGTGTAGCGGTATTGCATCACATTTAGTTATACAATATAGCCTAGATACCCTACAAACATGATTTTGCATCGCAAATTGCTATACAGATTTCGGTTTTGTTTGATGAGTTTTTGTTGCACAACAAAATAATTTGTGGAAATAAAAAACACTGTAATATTTAGTTTTACGTATTTATAACACTGCGCCAATTGCACAGTAATATTGAGTAAACTCTAAGACTTCTTTGAGTGAAATATGAGAAACTTTCATTGCATAGCCTAGATGAAAAGTGAGTGAAATGTAAGGAAAAACGTAGGATTTCTTCAGGATTCATCAGACCTTCATTAAAATTTTCTCAAGCTACAAATCAATTGTGGTGGAGTAAAAAGAGACTCGAATGCCATGTGGGGTAGAATAATATTCTTATTTTGAATATGGTGGTAATATTTTAAAGGAGGAACATAACCGTGATGTGAAGGAAATACCACACTGGTATCTACAAGATAATTTATATTTGTGGTAAATTTTTGCACGAAATTGACGTCTTGTTTTTATTGATGCTTTGGTTTTCAAACAAAATGGTTACGAGACTATTTTATAAACAAAATTTACTATGTATTTTTATCATTTACAGTTTGTGTCTTTTCAGCTTTACACAATGTGAAACACTTTATATAAATTATCTCATCGCTATTGTGTAAGTTTTATGCTTTTTAAATGGAAAATAATCTATATTTTATCTACATTCACAAGTTGGTACTTAAAGAGAAATTGTGTTCCTCACCAATAGTGTGGTAAAATTTTACCATAACAGTTATCTCAATTTCTTGACTGTGCAGTGCGAATGAATTATTCTCAGATTTAACTCAAATTCTCCTTAGTTTCATCTTTACCTCAATGATTTCCTCACATGACAGCAATTTACCTTAAGTGACCCAACATGTTTATTCATCCTGATGCTACGTTTATTTCTGTAATACAAAGTGATAAAATTAGTATTTTATCTGTTATTGCAGAAAAATTAACTATGAACAAAGAATTTTACGTTTGTAATGATATGGTGGCGTAAAATTGCCAGAATTAACGGTTCTGGAAATGACAGTCATGCATAAAATTTACTTGTGCAAAAAAATGTAACATTCGCTGGGGTATAAATGTTTCGTCTTGTATAGAGGAAATATAGAGGCAAAACACAACTGAACATATTAAAAACTACTGTAATTGATTTTTTGCACATTTTATTGCTTAACAAATTATATAGGTGATTCGGAATAAAGTGAGCACTCAAGAAAGCCGTGATTAATTTCTATTTCTTGCCAGTTTATATCTTTCCGCCGAATGTAAACATAAATATTGCCATGTGCTTTTATTTACATATGAAACACACATGACACCCGCAATTTAAGAATTCAAGTTTCGTTCAGTTCTACTGCTACGAACAATGACGCACTTAACAGAAACAATAAATAACGTGTTCTCTTAAGGGCGTTGGACCCGTAAAAATTCAAAATTTTATATTTGTGCCAAACATTGTTCAACTTTTGCACATCAGATAACATGTCATTTCCCCAAATAAAAAAAAAAATTAGGCCCCATAGTTTTTGCATAATCACTCATCAAAGTCTCAAAATGGCCATTGCGGTGTAGCCAAAATAAAAAAAGTAATTAACGAATAAATTCAAAATTACAGGAATTGATAGTTAGTGTATCAATGCATTTTACAACATGGTTGACAAAAGTTAGTTTTGCAAATTTCAGTAGTAGCCAAAAGTCAAAGTTATGCAAAAATGTACTCATTTTCATAAATTTTTTAAAAATACAAAAAGTTATCGTTTAGTATTCACAAAAGTGTCTTGAAGTAGCTTACATCATTAAGAATCAATATGAATTATCTTGTTTCTGCAAGTTAATTATTTTTTATTATTTTGGCTACACCACAACTGCCATTTTGTGTCTTTGATAGGTCATAATGCTAAAACTATGGGACCTAATTTTTTTTTATTTGGGGAAATGATGTTATCTGACATGTAAAAGTTGAACAGTGTTTGGCACAAATATAAATTTTTGAATTTTTACGAGTCCAACGTCCTTAATATGTGACGTAAAAAGTATATTGTTTCTAGGCTGGCAAACTTAAAACATAATTTACAGAATACCAATGGTTTCACATCATTTGGCAATTATATTCTAAGTCATTTCCATTACTTTGAAATGTGTTCATACACACAACGGACAAACACACGCAAATGATGCAACTTAGCGAATACTGCGAAAACCTAACCCTGATGCCACCTGTCTGTAGAATTTTGAACTGTCTGAAGTGCGGAGAAAACAGTAACGTACAACATGATCTGAGGCCGGGCTAGAATCACATTGTACTGGTGCCAATTAAATCTATACTGCAAGTAGAAATGTCAATAAGATCATAAATAAATAGTTAAAAGTGTACTAAATACATAGAGGTCAATTTCATCTGATGTTCTTTCACTAATGTTGTATTCAAGTAGGAAAATTCCAGGAACTACATGCAACGAATCACTGCCAACCATACAAGCAGTAAAGTAACTCTTGTTAATGATGACTTATATGCAGTAATGGCTAGTGATTTTTTTATAGGATAAATTAAATCTTTTGTGCTCACTTTATCCCGAAAGACCTATATTTGGGTTATTCGAAGATATTAATTCTTTAAATTTGTGTTATACTGTGCTGTCAAGTAATTAATACCGTTCCCTGTTTCTTGATTAATATAACATAAATAACTTTATCACACACTGTTAAAATATTAATATTCGAAAATTTAAAAGGCACTGAAATGACCTGAAAAATAGCGAAAAAGTTAAGAAAATCAAGTAATGAAGTTCAAACCAAATTCTAATGTAAACTGTGCAGTTTCATTGTTGCTACAGTGATTGTCGGGACATAAGGAAACTATTAATTACTCCTTGTTCTAAGGAAGTAATTAATGTTGGCTAGCAAAACTTTTAATTTCTTCATTCACTGAATTGTATGTCCTCAGCCTAAATCCTTAAGAAAATAAATGCAGTTGCTAAAAAAATGCAGTAGCTACACATGCTGATTCTGACATGTCTGAAAATGAAATTCAGGAGTTCCAGTCAAAGCCTTTTTTTTGTTATTGAATGAATGTTCAGGATTTTAATCAATTAATGGGTAAACATGCAAGTTCCAGAGAACTCATTACATTGTAAAAGTGTAAGTTGATTTTTTCTTACAGTTATGATTGTTATTATACTTTCCGTTACTGAACAAAGTGTTTTCAAAACATGTTTTGAATCTGCTGCACAGATTTTGTAAACTATCTACTACACAAAACCAAATTTATGCAGCAAACTGCTATAAAAAATTTGAAAATGAAGTTTTTTTACCTTGTTTCAACCACTAATAAATTTACATTGTTTTATGTTACAAAAAAAAAAGATAAACTATTTATATTTATCTTGTCTTATTAAAATATAGTTTGACTATAGCATCATCTAACTATTTTATTTAGAATACTGTACTTTACTCTGTCTCAAATGTCGAAATTGTTCTGTATAAACTAAAAATACATAAGTTACTTCATAATAAATACATGTATTCTTGATTAAACTTGCATGTAAGAAATTTTTATTAGATTCGTTAATATTTACTTGTGGCACAAAAAATTGAATTTATTTATACATATTAAATATACTAAACAGTTTTATTCCAGTTATACAATTATTGATATTAGTGGTTGAAACACTGGTGTACATAAGTTGAGATGTTTTTCAAGTATCAGTTTGACACTTTTCTCAATAGGTGTATCTTTTGTTATGAGTAGCCTGCAATTCAATACTATACCCACACATGAAAATAAATTCATACCATTTAAATAAAGCTGAATATTGTACTAATATAGTTGTTCTTTAATATGTCACTTTTTAAAATTAAAGTGAACAATCAAATGTTTTTTTAATGTCCTTTATTAGGCATAACTGGTTTTACTAATTAATGTTTTTACAAGATTCTGTTAGAATATTTGTTGATTGATGTTGTGTTGCAGATCCATCACACACATCGAAACAGTGGGCCAGGTATACTGGCAGATACAGAAAGTTGAACCAAAGTCAACTGAAACAGTACTTTTTTGAACTTATGACAGAAATATCAAGAACTATTACTAGGTAATTCAAAAATCACAAAAAAAAATTGCAGAAATGTAGTACATATTTTCAGTATTATAAATTGCAGTGAAATATACCGTAGCCTAACAGAAATGAGTATTGTGAGTAATAAATAAGCCTACATTCTTAATACTCTGTAGTGAGGAGGACTATGAAGATCAGGGATATAGTGGAGTAAAAGTACACACAATATTAATAAACTAAGGAAAACTACTTAATACACAGACACACAGTTTAAACACATTCTAGTACCAATCGAACATGTACTACAGTAGTACAATATGTGTGGAACATCTACTTAAAAGAACCTTCTATCGCCAAAAGAAGCCGGTTAAGGATTTGATGTATTAAATTCATATTATACTCATTTTGCATGACTGTTCTACGTGTAGAACATCTGTGGAACAGCAAGTTTTAAAACGTACGCATGTTGCAATAATGTTACATGTCTTCAGTGCAAAAACCTATTTAAACACATTCTATTAATCATTATCTCAATTTTATAGTATTCAAAATATTTAATGATTATGCCTTATTTGTACATTTGTAATATGTGTAGTACACTAGTTTTGTCATATTTCAAATTATACCTGTAATCAGAAAGAAATGGAGACACACAAATTCAGTATAAGTTAAGTAATGCCTGCTCTTAAGACCACATCTGGTAGTTTCACAGTGATTCTGAAAATATTTTTTTAAGTCACATAACTTTTACATTGTTTTGTCTTAAATTTATCATAATCTTCATCTAAATTTTCTAGTAGCAATAAACCTCATAGTTTTTCAAATGTTTGCGCCCAAAGTATCGTTAATTTTGTTACGAAAATAAGCCAGATTCAATCAAAATAAATTTTTGCAAACAAACTGTGTATTACATATTTTTAAAAACTTCTACATATAATTGCGCTATGATTGTTCTTAGTACTGAATTTTTTCAAAACATTCCGTTAAAAAGGATTCAAGTTTTTGGCCACCTGTGTGAAAAAAGTAGCTAACATGGCTTTAATAGCTGTTTGAACAGAAACCTGTTGCAATATTGATCCATGATTTAATGATTTAACCAAATGAACCACAGAAGTCAGCTGTATACTAAATGAAACATGCTTTTGTATCATTGTTAAGTAGCTTGTTTTAACAGTGTATTAGAATGTGCTTTTAAACATAAGTGATCCCCAAGCTTCAAATATTTACTAAGTTCTTCAAAAGTACTGTGTTCGTAATCACTTTTATCCATCGTGTATTGTTACCCTTCTTCCTATAAATGTTAGTTCCTGTGAACATAACTCTAGTATCCATGCCTTTGTCAAGTTTTATTTTTCTTCGTCTTCTTCTTCTTCTTAGTATTATTATTAAATGTGATACTTTTTTTTTAACAAGTCTCGTGTGTACAGAAAAAAAATTAATTTCTTCCAGCTGTTACTGTTTCAAGCATTATACTTTTAACACAGACTTATACAAAAGTAGGCTCCAAACTAAATGCAGCATTTTATTGTTTTATGTGAGTAGCCCTATTTTCTACAAAATTTCTAAGTACGAATGCTGGGATGGTTCCTTAACAAAGGCTAAGGACTATTCCTCTTTCATTGTCAATTTGTATGTCAGCATTTGCAATGTTCGCACTGTCAACACGACGTGAAGCCCATTTGTATGTAACTTTACCTTACCCTGTTCTTCACTCGTAATGGACTTAACATTCCGTGAGGATCTGAGTTGAATTACCACTCCAGCCTGATTTCGGTTTTCCAACGTTCTCCAAAATTGTTCCAGGTAACTTTTGGGATTAATTCTAATTATAGGTCTTGGTAAATTTCTCTCTCTTTACCTGTTTGCCGTATCTAATGGTTCACTGTTTATTGACCTCTCAGTCGGTGAGACAATGAACCTTACTTTCGACCTCCAGCCTGGTCCTTTCCAACTCATCTGCGACACCGCGGGACATCTTTGAGAGACTAGCAGCTGAGCAGATTTCTTGATGTACCGTGTTTTACTTTGTAGATGTGCGGGGTGAGTGTAAAGCTAAGAGTACTGCACATCTGTTAAAATGTGTGGTGCAAAAGAAGAATTTAAATATGTGTTAATGTTGTAAAGGTAAGTTGGCCAGTTTGAAGCACAACAGGTACAATGTGGACCATGACGTCAAATATTGTTTAACCACATCAGGACGAATTACTGGTTTCTGATAGTTAAGAGTGTAACAGATAAAAAGCTGTAATTTTGCAGAGTCATTTCCATTTTTCCTTGTACGGTGAAACCTTGTTTATACAAAGTGTTGCTACGGAATGTTAAGTCCATTGATAAAGTTAGTATTTTTTTTAGTAAACAAACTGGAAAAAAATACGTAACTTTAGTATTTTTTTTAAACACTTGAAAATACAATCATTAGTACAAATTGCAAACATTTATGTCCCTTGGAGATTTTTGTTAAAGAGATGTAATAGAAGCATTTTTATCAGCTTAATAAAACTAAGGATGCTCAAGATAGTATCTTTCCAAATGATCAGACATTATTCTGCCGTAAGCTAGTACATACTTGGAGAGGTGGCTGTTGTTGTGACTTGGAGTATTTTTCTACCTACTGAAGAAGTGTATAGTGTATCAGTACGCAGTAGTTAAATTATTTTCTATAACTATTTTAATTTTATGTCTGCGGAATTCTACTTCTGTGGCAGACTCGTTTGTTTTTAATTGTTCAAGGATTAGAGTTTACTTACTCTTTTACCCATTGTGCTATGTTGAGAGTTTGAACATGAGCAATTTTGGATGCTGTTATCTAGCTGTATCTGCTGCATAATGCAGTATTTAATTGTAAGTATAATTTTTGTTTAGTAGGACTGTTGAAAGCCTCTTCATTGGAACTATTGCTGTAGTCTGAGAAATACATGGGCATACGTAGTATACCCTCTGGTTAATTCAGTCCAGTACAATATGCCTTCTGCTAATTTATTCCAATGACCCTTAGTGACCTGGCACCAGGAAATTGTTACACACAGACTTTTGAGTACACCCCGTAACAATTTTGGTACTTCTGCATTTATTGGAATCCATGTGGAAAGACACTTTAGTCTACGTTTATTATGTTTTAATTGGGAAGCAGTGACCAAAGCAGTACTGCTTTCAGTCAGTTAAACAATGTAAGTCATGTTGGGTTAAACCACCTGTTGTAGTCATTCGGGTTAGGCAACCTAACGGTAAAGGCTAGCCTGCATCCAGATATAGTATTTGGAAAATTTTTTCCAGTCTATGACCTTCTATGCAACTAGGTTTTAAACCTCTGACAGAGACTTATCAGTCTATTATAGCCTACATAGTCACTCTAAAGTTCTGCATTCTTCACTTCTAGTAAGTTCAAGTTCATCAGACATTACTATAAGAACATCTAAGATAAGCTGATTTAAGGTTGTTAGCTAAATTTCGTGTCTAAATTTGAGTAATTTATTTCTCTTGTTTTATATTAGCAACAAATTCTTTGTATGAAAATATTAAATAGGTATTAATTTACAGAATTTTTTAAAGACTCAATAAATGTAAACACTAACAGTTTTTCCAAGCAAGAATCTGTCCACAGTCTCATTGTATATTTAAAATGTCTAGTTGAATTTTGTGAATTTTGCACGTACACACAGAAGCGCACATCTGAGGAATATTGTTTTGCCGATAATCACATGTATAATTTTAAAAAATTTACGAAGGCACAGATAATATTCTTTGCTTGATTGCTTTTGGTATATTGTTTGACAAGCATGCTTCTGGAAAACAAACAATGATCATTGTTTGTAGGAATCAACCCAGCAAGGTAATAATGATGGCAACGAACCACAGTAATCTCATAACTTGTCACTGTGAGTCTGTTGGGCAACGTGATTACGTGCCCGTGATGAAACGATTCCCAGGAAAATTCTGAACAGTTTTTGAAATTTATTTTCCACTTCTCCCATAACTTTTGATTCTTTCTTCTTCTCGGCTCTGAAAGCAATCCACTCCCGGTGGAATCTCGGAACTTTGGGGCACCATTGTTCTGTAGCCTTTATTGCCTGGACCAGCATCTGTAATAAAATATATAACTCTTTCCTCATTTCAGCAGTAGCTAATTTGAGTTAAAAGAGTGATACAAATGTGCAACAATGTACTTTGCTTAATGCTAAATAATTTTAATATGTTTCTGATTAATGCTTGTCTGGCCCTTATGAAAAAATATCCGTGAATATTCCCATACCGGTACAAGTCCTAGGGTCGCTAGCGAAGTGAATTTCTAGTTCTGTGGGACTCATAAAGATCTGAATAAGAAAATTTGTTGAGCTGGAAAAGTGCACAGTTCACTTTGCATCTGCTTCAGTAAATTTATATGTCTCTCAATAACTACTGTGAAAAAAATGTCTTTATTATTGAAAGTACATACATGATAAAGCATTTCTGTAAATAACAGTTTTTTGAATAGCATATATTTTAGGGCCTATACTTAAATCCTGAAGCTGTGCAAAATAACTATAATACATTTTGTCATGTTCATGCTAGAGGTACTGTGTGAATTACATTGGTTCTGATGATAAAAACATAATATGTGAGTACACCACTCTAGATGTTAATCTTGCTAGAAATGGGTGGAGGGTACATCAGTGGCGATTGATGTTTGTACAGGATGTCTACTAGGTCACGGAAGTCCCGAAAAAGTCACGAATTGTGAAAAAGGTCACGAAAGTCCCACAATAGTCACTAATTTAAAATATATTTTGGTATAAGTCACGAAAATTATTTTCGTGTGTTTGATTGTTGTTCAGTCATTTGTCAAACGTGCATGTTTACACTACTAGTATTTCTCGTGCACTGTGCAAGTAAAATAAATAATTAGTTTGTATGTTAGTTATCATAGTCATCGTCATAAAGACAACTTAAATTTAGGTATACATTGATTACAGATTTTAAAATTGGACATGCTTCGTGCTCTATGTCAGAGGAAACATAATGAAAATTGTCGGCTGTGAAGCACTATTAATTAATTCTGTTTGAATAGTTTTCAAGAAAAAGTCACTAAATTTTACTTTTACAATCTGGTAGACACCCTGTTGTAGAGGTAAACAAATGCTGTCCAGACAGTATACCGTTGCATGATTTTGATGTTTTTCTTCCAATAAATGTGTCTGTAAACAGAACGGTCGAGACCTGGTTTTTCCAGGAACTCAGGGTCGTTAAAAGTCAACCCAAGGGAGTTGCCAGATTTTTACTTGGAAGTGAAATGTCAAAATCAAGCAAACTTATATTGCATACACTGTACACTGTGAAATACGCATAACTTACCACACTCTTAAACCTCATTATTTGCCAGACTATGTCATCAGAATACTTTATACTATTTAAGAGTGTTTGGTGTAACGTGGTTTGATTTAATGTGTTTTAATGCCCAAGATGGTTTTTAAAACGGAAGCTGCAGGCACTGTCCAGTTGTGCAGTGCAGCAATTGTGTCATGTGTAGAACTGAACGTGCAGAGCACAGAGAAGTAAGGATGGCGCACTAGAAAAATAAAGTACTGCATGTAATGAATCCCCTTGAGTATGAGTTAGATAAAAAAACGTTGCAATATAAAGTTGTTCTTTTATATGTATATTTGTCACCTGTCTACAGATATAGTATCACATTTTTCACAATACATTTGTAATTTGCACTGATCTTTCTATAAACCCTTACCTTTATGGGTTTAATGTTTTTAAGTTATTAAAGTATTAATACTATGTTCATACTGAAAAGGGACAAATTTTGTTGCTGATGTAATTTATAAAGATTTTTGACTAGCAAAATAATGAATTGCTGAGTGTAACATGTACACATTATAACATGTATGTCTTAATTTGCAACAGCTTTTAGCTTACATTTTTTAAATGTTTCAATGAATAATTTGTAAAATATTAAAACTGTTATATACATAAAATTTCTGGGAATGAACTACTAGATTTTATTTTATTCTTACAAGTAAATGTAACTTTAACATCTGTTTTGTATGAAATAGTCCAGAAATCTGACACGAATTCATAGCAACACCTACTGTGTTTGTTATTCTGGACACAATTTTTTTTTACAGAATGTTTTTACCAAGTGAAGTGGAATAGTTGTAAAATTCTGGACTCAAGATTCAGGAGGGCGTGGGCTCGATTCCTGGTCGGGCCTATATTTTTGTTTTCTGCCATTTTCCAAAATCACTCCAGGTAAATACAGTACTGTGATGGTTTCATAATACAGGCAGTTTTCACTCTCCTATTATGTTCTTGATAGTCAATAGTTTCAAAAGATCTTGCTGTCAACTGTGGGCATAACTAAGGGGGCATAGACCTTCACCCCTAGGTAATTTTTAGCACCTCTCTAAACTATCTGGAAGTACTATTGTTATTCAAAAAGAGAGTTCGAAGGCCCTTCCTACAATGTGATGTTCAGTACGCCCTTGTTGTTAATGAGACTCTAACAGCCCTACTGTCTTGTCTAGCTACAAAATGGTTTATCTGGCTGAGCAGTGTGTGATTTGACTATAGTATTTACTTAAAAGCAGGGACTTAGAGAGCTCAAGATTGCATGTAAAGGCAGAGAAAGAGGGAGTACCCTGAGAAAAACCTATTGGGCAATGTTAATGTCAGCCATAGTTCCCACATGCTAAAGTAAATAGTGACCTCTCCCAAAATTTAACTTTGATTACTTTGGTGAATGGGAAGTGGTGTGCCCGTGATAGGTTGACAGCAACATCTGAATGTGTAGACCAGCAAACTCATGCGATTGTAATGTGAACACACCTTGGTATAGTAAATGTGTTGATGGTTCCAGGCATGTTTACTTGCATAAGGATAGTAGATACTTACTTGAGGGCAGCCATACTTTCGTTTCTGGAAGAGGGTGATGGCCGCCCAGAGAGGCAGCTGGACGACCCCACATGCTAGCAGTACCCAACCTGCAGCTGGAAATACAATCATACTCTTCAAGGTATTACACTGCCCCTGTTTTGGTAAACACAGTTAGTTCATGTACATAAAAGTATTTTCGGTCATCTCAGGTTGTATATACTAGTCTAGCAGTTATGAGTTGCCTCTGACTTGTGATGGTTCAATATCAATTGTATTTTCTGAGCCCTGGGTCACTAACCGTTAGTTGAGAGTTCATTGTAATAGTTTTGTTTCCTTGAAGGCTGTTCAAGTAAGATAATTTTTTTGCAATACCTGAAAAAAAAAAAACTTAACAGTGTTGTTGAATTGAATTTACTAAACCAGTTAACTTAATTGTATTAATGTACAGTTAAATAATGATTTGTAAAACACAGAAGTGTGCATATTACATAATATTTAAAAAAAACTGTTATATCATTAGAATGACATGTAATAGTTTTCTCGAGAAAAATATTTATATGGATCTCTTCCATTTCTGTGGTAATTTTGAAATTAAATATTAACTTAAAATTGCTTCAAGCTGAGACCATTTTGTAGGTGGACCATAATTAATGTTTCTCTGAAAATGCTAATTTTGTCTACAGTGAGATCAAGGAACATTTAAAATTAATTCTAATATGTTAAAACTACCTTTTTAAATTTGTAGTAATTTATGTTTTCAAAATATAAAAACCTTATATTTGAGGTAAGCAATCATGTGTGCGCTGTCATTTATCAAATTTTGGTGTAATAAACACATCTTTCAGTTTATGTCACTAATCAATAAAAATCCCAAAAATCTATTTTAGGCCTCTTCAGTTAATTATCGCAAGAGCCCAAACCTGGTGGCCTATAGTCATGATTTACAATTCACACACGTGTACAAATTCATATGAAGCAATTTCAGGCCTTTTTTAAACGTGACCTTCTGAGAGAGTGAAAATTTTATGAATTGATTATTTGTCATTGTATGCCGTAATAGTACACATGAGGAGAAAATTGGCGAGCTATATTTTCAACCGATCATCCCTAAACCTTGAACAAAAATTGTATTAAAATGGATAAATCCTCAATATCTATCTAAACTGTCAAGCTATAGTATGTCTCTTTTCACTTCAAATGTATACAAATCAATTTCAGGATTTTTCTAAATTCGGCCTTTCAAGGCTGTGAAGGGGTCAAATGTATTTTTAGTGAATTTTTAATTTAGCTTGGAGCCAATGGGTATCATTGTACTTTTCACTTCAATTGGATAATTTAATGTTATAGGCAGTTCACAATAAAGGAGCAATGTTGAACATTGCCTTGTTTAGAATAATGATTAAAACATATATTTTTATATTTTATGGTCTTAGACAGTAAACTTTTGAGAACATTCACTCTATATACTTTTGATTACTTTTAGAGTTCTGTGTTTCAATAAAAATTGGCAGGAAAAAATACCAATAGGATGGAAAGAAAAAAGCACAACTTAAAAAAAATTTCACGTAGTCATGATTAGACTAGAGAATATTCAAATATACAATGTTTTTTTTTATAAAATCACAGTATGGACCATAGTTAAATATTGATTTAATAATTACTAAATGGAAAAATAATGTAAAATGTCACTTTTTTAATGTCAATAATATTAAGTGTATATGTGGTAAAGCTGTAACTCTTGAAATATTTTATTTTATGTTTGTATGAAATCCCAGATAAAATTTCTTGGAGTGTGTAACATTAAACACCTTATGTTACACATATTTTATACAGACATCATTTTATTTTAAGTTTTACTAGCAGAACCCAGCAGACGTCCTACAATGCTAGAAAAGAAACTATGAACTCGGTTACAGATTTACACCTAGCAAAGTGGGTACTACGAAAATATTCTTTGTTTTCAAATACCTATGTATACCAATTTCCATGGTGATCAATTGAAAGATGTAGATGTTGACTCTTTGCAGCACCATCTGAAAAGCATCTCACGCTTAGATTGCAGTACGGAGTTAATGGGCATTCACTCTCATTTTTTAACACACTGTAATTGCCATAAGCATTTTTCTTGTTTCGGCGCGTGCTGTTGCAAAAAACTCCAAAAATTTCATGTTGTAACTTTGACCTTAAAATTTTCGTATATTGTACAGCATTTAAACACACATCAGATAATATTATTATTTCTTGTGCACAATTTTAAAGGATTCACAAGATCTGGAAACAAAACTATGTACTCAAATTGTTTTCATGCATCAGTAAATATATCACATTGTAACTTAAGAATTAATGGCAAAATATTATTAAAATTTATACGGTGCATAAATTCATGTATCTGGGTGCCAACAAAAAATCAGAAGACTAAAAATTTTAACAATCTTAATTGTCAGATTTTTTTTGTCCTCGTTTCTAAAACTAGCCTGGGAGTGCACCTTTTTTTGTCTTCCGGCCACATGATTTGTTGTTTCCAGTGACTGATTTTAGAGCAAAAATTTTGTAAATATGTTTTTGTTAACCTTTATTTGTATGTAATATAAAACACCCAAAAAGACACAATATAGATAGACCACGATGGAGGAAGAAAAATATTGTGTTTGAACATATTTCAGTAATTAATACATATGTGCTATTACTGCAATTAAGGTAGCTTTCGAAATAATCAACTATTTCAAACAAACCATTTATGTTCTTAGGAAAAATCAACAGCAACATGATACCTTTTGCTAAATTGCAAAGTTGAAATTGAAAATGAACGGAAATATAATTCTCCTAAACAAGTATACCCCTAAATAAATATACGGTCATGATCCACTATTTCTGGTTCTTGAGCAATATTCATTTATTTTTTAAATTTATTAATATCAAATTTTCTCAAAACACATTATACAAATTTAATTGTAGAGACCAACAAGAGATAATTTACATATTAAAGTAAACGGTACACAATTCCCAAATTTATAGAACATAAAAAAATTCTCGATGTTTACACAGATCATGAGTTAACTCAGATAGAATGTATAAATTTGGTTAAGCAAAAAATTGGCATCAGGATGAATAATTTTGTATTATACATGAAAATAATAGTATGTAATAGTGGTAACATTCTTAAAGACTCTAGCTTTATAACTATAACGCTACAACAAATGTGATTTAAAAGTAAAAGTAACCATAACACAGCTATGTATGAAAGAAGTGTTAACTTTATGGATATTAGCTTTTATAATACTTTATCACCAGATTTTTAAAAAGATAAACTGTAAGGAATTTAAAACTAAATTTAAGAGAGTTTTTGTGCAAAATACATATTATGTTACAGTATAGGCTAAATTATTTTATTCAGCTGATGAATGTCTGATTTTGATTGTATATTAATGTCTAAATCTTACATTTACTAACCTATGCCATTATAATATTTATGTATTTTTAATATGTTGTGATGCCTCCACACAACCAACATGTGGTTGACAGCATCCCGCAGCGGGGGAAGACTTCTTGCTTTCGCCCCCACGGATATCTTTCTTCCTCTCTCTCTCTGTCTTCTTACCCTTTCACTCTTCCTATCTCTCGCTTTCTCACCTCCTCAAGGTTTCTGCTTGCACATTTATGCTGTTATTTACTAATTATATTTTGTGTACTATTGTAATGTAACTGAGAAAATGTCAATGTTCAAGTTAGTGATACACACATCCCACAGGCGGCAGAATAGTGTACTGCTCTCTAATTAACTGTGGGGAACCTCGCTACCCACACTTGCCCAGGTGATGGGGAGGTGTAGTACATGCCTTCAGGGAATGCACATTTTTCAGTACCCTTCAGAAAGATGCAAACAGAAAGCAACGTGATTTTAAGCAATTTAGTTTAATTTCAACATCATCGTCATATGTCGACTCAATGAACAGTGTACTTAAGGGCTAACAGCAGAGTGGATTTCCAGGCTACTTCTACTGAAATCCCAGTACATTATACGTCACACAATAATTAAAATTCATAGTTAATTATTGGTTTCTCTCATCATATAAGAATTTGCAACATTATCTGCTTATGCCACCCAACGTGCGAGAGTCTTTTGAGACTTGCTACACATTCAAAGATGCACTGTTTTCATTTCTACAGCTAGCCGTGCAATCCATCATTTCAATATATACTTCAGGTTACGAACCGAGGACTTTGCTGCTGAGGGATGTAACATATTTGACGCCGATGTTAAGGCCTTGAAACAGCATGCTGAGTGAGAACTCATGTTCATGTTTACGAATAAGGACTAGAAAAATAGTGCTCACAGACTGCATTGAATTATTGCAGCTAGTACTAGACATTTGAGGATGGCAGGACGATCGATTTTTGTAGAAATTAATAAACTGTCACTGTTACGACCATAAGTTAAGCAACGTCCCTTCAAGAAAATACTTTGGGGTACAACAGTGTACTTGCACACCTTGGTGATGTAGAAGTAGGCATCATCGTGCACATTTTCGGCATGGCAGTAGACGTCATTGCATGCCTTTGTGGCATAGAAGTAGATGCCATAACACACCTTGGTGGCACAGGGGTCCAACAACTCCGAAGATCACTCTAACTCAGCGAGGTAGAAGTAGTTACATCACAAAGGGTAAAAGGCAGTGACACTATAGATAGTAGGAAACAAACTGTAAGTTTGCGGAAGAGCCACTGTTTTACTTGAGGGGAAGTAGACATACCAAATTCAATGTATACGCAGCACAGTTAACTTCTCTCAACAGGAAAATCAAGATAATTTCCTCCAGAAAATTGATCAGAAATTTAACAGTTATATGCAAAGAGTTGAGGACAGAGTAGTCAGGCACATGACAGTGTGTGCAGGTAGGCTAGATGCATTACGAGAACGGCTGGAGATGGGCCCTCCCCCGGAAAAATTTGAATTTTATCGTGCAAAATTGTGCTTTTCAAGGTTTTTATGAACCGGAAAATTTGAATATACCACTTTAAAAAATTATTATATTTTTAAGGATAAAATATGTTAAAAATATTAAATCCTTAGTGTTGTGATAAAAAAAAGTGTATGTACACAAGCAGTGCAGTGTAGGAGGTGTATGTACACAAGCAGTGCAGTGTAGGAGGTGTACAGGTAAAATATATGGATTAATGTCGAAGAGGGTTGTGTAATGCACATTTGCACAAACAGCATTCGAGAAGTTTCTAAAGAAAGGCTCCTATGTTTTGCACTCAATATTGTCTACAGTACATTACAATACATATACAGTACATTTTTTTCTTCCTGAGAGAAGAGAAAAAAACATAGAAATGACACAATACAATGAAAATTGAATGGTTCTTTTTATATATAAAGCCCTCTGTTTATACTGTAGGCTGACACAAAAAAAGTAAAAGTAATAAAATTTAATAAATAACAGAAACAAGTTGTAAAAATTCTGCAAAATACAGTAAT
>PNEQ01004968.1:6994-35312 GCA_003012365.1 Medauroidea extradentata | reverse complement strand
GTATAACGGAATACTCGTGGTGGTCTGTGGGCTCGTGACTCACACTCTCATGCTGCTCGCTGCTGACAAGAAGACCCTTTGACAACCCTACAAATACATACTATGTACACTTATTTTTAATTATGGATTTACCAAACTAGCACCACGGCTTAAAGTGGGTAACAATATTTTCATCCTATCACTTTTAATAACAGTTAATGTGATTGCAAATTGTAATAGAGCATAAATAAGTTTCTCATTGAGAAATCCAAAGGGGGGGGCCCGGGCCAGGTGGGCCAACCCCTGGATCCGCCCCTGCGACCAACGGTGTCATCCAGCACAATTCCCACACACAAAAATCCGGTGTCTGACCCCGCCGGGAATCAAACCCAGATCGCCTTGGTGAGAGGCGAGAGGTCTGAGCCCCCGGCCACCGCAGCCTCTTCCACTGACGTAAATTCATAAATTAGTACTAATATAAAATTTGTGAAGAAATAATTACTATCACATACCTGTGAATCATCATAGCTACCCCTGATAAAACGTGAAGTTTCGTCAGAAGACAAGAATATACTTGGTGTAATGTTGATGATTTTTAAATCAATAATGTAAAACCAAATGGAGTGTAGAAACTAAAAAAATCTGGAAGTTTTTGTCATTTACTTTTGCTAAAATTACATTTAAAGTAGAAGGAATTTTACGAGACAAAAGAGTATAAATGTTAAGCCATGATGTCAACTTCAGGTACGATCCCTCATTTCCACTGCTTTTGTGACACTTATTTTTTAAGCTTAAACGAGAGCAGATATCAGAAGTTTGACTTCAGTGTTGTTTAAATTTGTTTTACTCTGACTCTGTTGTTCTATCAGGACCAAAAAAAATTTCAGTTTTTGTTTTCAAATTTTGTAAACCTCGATAATGATGCTATTGACAAAACATATATATAATTTGATGCACATTTTGATGCTGTACAATGTGTGAAAATTTGATGATCAACATTACATTGCAAAATATTTGGATTTTTGGCAACAATGCGCACCAAAACAAGGACAGTACTTGTGGCAGTTACGGTGCCTTGCAAAGAGAGAGTGAATGTCCATCTAACTCTGTACTGCAATCTAAGTGAGAAACATTCTATAGGCTAGCAGACATGCAAGTTGGCTACGAGTGTAGGAACAAAGCTAGATGTGTTGGTAGGTCGTGTTATAGAGATGGAAATGTGGCAGCAGCTACATAATATACATCCACCTGGTCCTTCTGTTGCACCGTTACCAAATATTGATCGTGTGGTACATGCTTTCTCAAGGAAAACAACACATGCATAACCAGTGCGATTTACAAGGAGGATAGATAAATATTTGCGTAGTGTGTATGTCACTAAAGCTGCAAATGAGTAATTGTTTCGTTCACTGTTGGTACACAGTGCAGAAACGTGTGGACAAAGAATGTGCAAGAAATGGGACAGCTACGACCAGTTTCAAGCCTCTTTCGTGGCTCAGTACTGGAATGCTCTAGAACAGGATAAGTTAATAAAGGAAAAAAAAATGGTTGCTTTTGTCAGTAATAATGTTTGCCAAAATGACGTTTTAAGTAGGAGAAATTTTATGTAAGAAAATAGTATAAACGTTTGGCCATTATTTCAACTCAATCCTCTCCTTCATCCTTGGCCGCATCTCCTTCACATAGAGGCTAATCCTGTAGATGCAATTTCTTGTTTTGTCGGAGGTAGCTATAATGATTAAGAAACATGTGATGATAATGTCTTTACGAATAGACTATTACTATTAATCTAATGAATTCGTATCAGTGGAGTATGTGAAATGGTCGTATTTTTAAGTAATATAAAAATGTAACCTTATTCCAATTATAATATATCAATTAAAAAAAATTATGAAGTATTACATCTCCTGACCTTAATAACGAGGCTGTAATCTGGCAACCATGTACCAACAAGCCCTGTACTGCAATCTAATGTTGGTATGCTCTATCGTGATGAGTTATGGTAAAATGGAAGCAGAAAAACCTTCTCTATGAAAACACACTTAGATCTGCAAACTTTCATGGTGATTGGTCAAACCGTTTTATTAGTGATCACTTTCAGAACATATTCAACAGTAAACATCTTAATATTTAAAACACCAGTTTTCTTTTCTGCAAATCACAGATAGAAGATAATACCTATTGTACTGTATAAATAAAATTACTTACTATTTTGTAATGCAGCAAATTAAGAGAGTGCCTAGGATTTGATTTAACATGTCTTGACTGTTATAAATAATACATCTTATTTTTACTATGTATCTGAGTTAAGCATGCTACTAACCTAGGTATTTTGTTTTATTGTTAATGTTATTGTTCTCTACCATTTACCTTTTTCGTTAGGGACTCAGTAAAATTAACTTTTCTTACCATAAGCAGAGTCAGGGTATATGTATCCAGCATAGGTGAGAGGTCTCATAGTTACAATGAAGTAAATGAGCACCACTGCTAGTACGACTGGAGTGATGAAACCCCAACACAGCCGCCACAATATCGACACAGAGCGACCTTGCATGAACTCAACGTCGAAGCAGAATTTGTTAACTCCTGAAACCAACAACAGAGTTTATAGTACCTACGTTAAAAGGAACACACTCACCTAATTTTTCAGTGGACAGTCACAAAATGTAAATTTTATATGTTGTCATGTAGTGTAATCAGTCTGCTCCTGAGCAGTACACATCGTATGACCCACTGAAACATTTAAGCATGTCAATGGTAAAATTACACTTGAGGTACCCTCGAAATAAATATTGAGTAAAGGAAGAGCATTTCAAAGAGAGGCCACCAGAGTGTAAGGACCATCTAATATTGGCTAACAGCTATTTGATATTGGCTAACAGCTATTTGATGGAATGTAGGTGGGGGAAGAGGTAAAATTAACTGTGCTAAAAATATAAGATAAGATAAACATTACAGTGTTTATGGTGTTCAGTTAGCATATTTCATTTCCAAAAGTCCTTCACACGTACTGGTAACATATAATCTAATGATTTAAGGTAGTAGATGCATTAAGATTTACAGAACCATAATACTGAAATAGCACTCATCGGTAGGGTTTTGATCTAATATTTTTAAATTATATGTGATAGTTATTTATGTATAGAAGGGAGAAAACCTCTACAAAGGATACTAATGAAAAGATTAAAACTACAGTACTGTGCATTATAAAATATTGTCCATAATATTTGCAATTAGCATTTGTAATTACTTCTGTTAAACCGCCAATATTAATTAACGGATTAAATATCTATGTTGATTATTATATTAGCATAAGTTACATTGAAATGAGTTTCATTAATAGTGTATCGGTGTGGTTTTGTTAGTTGGAAGTTTTTTTTTTATTTTATGTGTCGCAAAATGTCTATTTATTTACCCTATAACTTATGACAAAACATGCTTTGTACCTACAGTGCATTACTTTTTTTAAAATTCAGACAAGTACAAAACAATATTTAAAATAAAACATGTAATTTTCTTAATTTCAAGTGTTATTAACATATTTTAGTTTCCTGAATGTTTGATTGGTCTTGTAAGGTACTTATTGTATTCAAGAATATGTTGAGGTATTAAGGTGTTTGCCAACTTTTTTAATGACATTGGAAAATTTTTGCTGCTACAGTATTGCAATATTATGTCTGCATTTTAACTAGCTTAAGCTTCAACTTATACATTTTTGAAAGAAAATAATTTTATCTACGAGTCATGCGAACATAATTCAGTTATCATGTTGCCTCTGGAGAGAACAGACAGGCAGTTCAGTGCACAAATTAAAGAGACAATGTACAGAAACCTTTATCAAATAGACGTTAACATTGTGGTTGAGTGTTTGATTGGTTATTATGGCATTGTAGAAAACTAACTTAAGCTTCCTGTTCATAGGAATGTAGACAACAATATTGTAAACTTATGGGCCTGTGTGAATAAAAGCACATGGGAATGTTTATTTTCCCATGCAGATACAAATTGGCTGAAAAATATAAATTGAGCAGGGCTTTCAAAAATGTTTATTCTATAGCGAATCACTACCACGAAGGCAATCCAGATTCCATTCCCCGTGGGGTCGGTCTCTCGATTTTTGCATGTGGGAGTTATGCTGAACAATGCTACTGGCCAGCGGTTTTCTTGGGGATCTCCTATTTCCCCCTTCCTTTAATCCCGAGGGTCCGCGGTGGCCGAATGGTCTGACCATTCGCCTCCCACCAAGGGGATCCAGGTTCGATTCCTGGCGGGGTTGATCCCTGGATTTTCGCATGTGGGAGTCGTGTCGGACGATGCCGTTGGTCAGCGGTTTTTCTTGGGGATCTCCCGTTTCCTCCACCCTTTCATTCAAGTGCTTCTCCATACTCACTTCATATTACCCCTCACCAGCGCAAAGGACCTTGATGTTAAGGCCACGAGTCCCTATTTATGCTATTTTAGAAAGTTTTATTTTTTAAATCCTGAAAGGGAACAGATATCGCAAAACTGTTACAGAGAAATATTAGAAATTGTTTGTAATATCTAACCTATTTTTTTTTTTTTAATTTTTTTTTTTTGAAAATGTAACGCTTTGTCATTTTGGCTAGTTATTGACATTAAGAAAATTTCATGAAGTCGACAGGTAACCAAAATTATGGAAACTTGTTTTTAAAAAATTAGGCTTCGTAGTAGCCTACAAACAATTTCCAACATTGTATCCAGTTCTAGAGAGCTTGCGAGGCTCTTTGGCATAGGGTAGAATTTGGTAAGACGAGAGCTGGGCGCCCATTTGCCATCTATTGGCAGACACTCTAAAAACTTTCTTTATGACAACCCAATTTTGTTGCAGAAGGCAAGCTTCATGTTTAAAAAACATTTTTTTTTGCTACAAAGAAAGTAAAATTGGTATGAAAAAAAAACTTTCTTAATACCAATATATGTTCTGATACTTTTGTGTGCCGTAAAGTAACATTTCTTCATCACGAGCTAAACAGCCCCAAAGAAATATTTTCATAATTGTAAAGAATTTTTTTTTCTTTCTGGCAGATGAGCAGCAAAGAATAGAGATCTACTTTCTGGATTGTAGTATTTGGCTAATGGGGTAGGCGGCTTGCTGCGGATACCTCAGTTCCTCCAGCTGGAAAGACCAGTGAACGTTAGCTTGTTCCTCATCTACAACCAGATAAATTGTGAATCATATTAAACCAGCTCAGTGTTCTATCAGTACTAATAAACCTGGTTTTTCTCATTCCTGGGATACAATTAAGTGTGAATTGTGAGGTTACTGTCAGATTTATTTTTATTAAAATAATGTTTTTTCATGAGTTTGTAAGTGTTTTAATTTAATTAATTTAATTGTTGTTATTTTGTGTATCAGTTTTTTCTTCCAGAAGGTGAATTTTAGGAAGGGAGAGAGAAAGAAAACTATTTACAGTCTACTGATTTTAACTTCCACCTGGTGACGTAACTTCCACCTGGTGACGTACACATGTACCTTGGTATAGGTTATTCATGATGAACCTAGGATTAGAACCTACAACAACCACTTGAAGATTTCTTAACGGAGCTTTTCTGAAAAAGTCACTTTAGCGTAAGTTGAAGTAATTTACTTTATCATGAAATCTGATGTATGCTGGATGTTACCAGCAAATTTTCTCAGGATATTCAAATTCCCACCCTTGCCTTGCATGTCTCAGTTGCTCCATCTTTATCTTATTTTATTATTATTATTATTATTATTATTATTATTATTATTATTATTATTATTATTATTCTTTTGGCACTGAGTTTGTAATACATACAATAATTAGCAAACTGTCTACAGAATTACTTATCACATTGTCATATTTCAAAATCATTCCTTTACCAATGAAAATAATTATTTATGTTTTACTTTATCAGTACTATTGAGCTAATATTTGTTAATCTTATAGCAACTCAAGTCAAAAAACTTATTTGAGACCTGGAATTGTCTCTTTCATTTTGTTTATGCTAAATATTCATTTAATGCTTAAAAATTACCATTACAGTGGAAAGATGTACGTACCATAAATCCAGTGAACACCAGTCATTTCAAACACGACGAGGAACAAGACCACAAATGAAACACCGTAAAAATCAACCAGGTTGAGAATGAACTGGCCACCCTGAATAATGGAAATGATACTCAATTGAAACAATACCTTTATATTAACAGATTTGAATTATCTGTAGTTTTCAAGCACTTCATATAGTTAAAATAATTTATTATGTACAGAACAATTATTTTGAACAAACTTACATTATGTCTAGATGATCTTGTTAACATTTTGGTATTTCTACTTAAGTAAGAAATTTATTAGAAATATTAATGTGTAATAATGCGTGGAATTGCTAACTTACACTAGTTGTTCATGATAAAAATTTTACTATTTCAAACAGTTAAAATACAACCGAAAATGCTGGCTCCAGAAAAGTAAAATTTTTAATGTGGGTTTCCCTCAGGGCTTAGGCAAGTACCAAGAACTTTTTTCCTCTCCCGAAATTCGACCCTTAAGAAAGCGAAAATAGGTGAAATGTTATTTCGATAAGTCACCAATATAACTTGAAAAAACCAAAAAGGTATCATCATGATTTTCACTTTCATGACACACTAGGACATATGTACATTGAAGAATTAGGGATTTTTTGAAATTGGACACTCAAGGGAGTCAAAAGACATTAAATGTGTTTTTAATTACACATCCATGTCTATTAAACCAGTCATATTTAAGTGCGCATTGCTTCAAGATAATGCTTATGTAAATACCAAAAACATATCAGGATTTTCATAATTTGACAGATGAAAAACATTTTACATTCATAATTGTTATGAACCCTTTGAACTTTTACATAGCGGAATTATTTTTTTTTTGTGAACGAAGCTTATTCAACTAACTGAAATGTTATTTCATTACTTTTTGAAATTTGACACCTAAGAGGGTGAAAAGAGGTGAAAAGGATTGTAAAATATTTTCATTGAATTGTCCGTTTACCTCAAACCAATGGGTTATTATTGTGGTTTTGACTTCAATGTGTCACCCATGAAATAGTATAAAGTGATCTAAGGGTTTTGCTGAAATCCACTTCTAAGGGGCTTAATATATGTGGAATATGCATCATATAAATTCTCTATATCCATCAAACTCATCGAGATACAGTTACTTTTCGCTTCAAGATGATGATTATGTAAATTCGTAAGCACCTGTAAATAAATTTCAGAGTTTTTCTAAATTTGCATTCTTAGGGCTGTAAAGAAGTAAAATGTGTTTTTAATTTAATTGTCAATTTAACTTTGACCAAATAAGTTATAGTCACGATTTTTACTTTGATTAGATACTTAAATACAAAATGTATAAAATGTGATTTGAAAATTTTTCAAAATTAAACTTTTTCTGCTGGAAAAAATTAATCAATTACCATGGGGAAAATTTAGTTTGTAAACCATTCAAGAAATATGATCCGAAAAGCAAATGCAATGTAATCATTACAGAGTTATATTATTCAATTTAATCAATACATGATGTGATACAACCTTTTTGTTCATGATCCTGTACACATTATGAATTTTTTAAAATTTAAATAATGCTGATGAAAAAACCTGCTATACCACAAGTATCACATGCGGGCAAAGCCGCGAGCAGACAACTAATTTAGGTATATAATGCAACAAACTAAACATTAGTTCTATACCATATATTGCTGTATGAAGGAATGACATAAAGTTAAACATTATATCCAATGAACCTGCTTATTTAGTGCTCATTCATATTTACGTACTCAAGTATTGTGTGGGTGCCTTAAAAAAAAGTATTTTAGACATTTAAAACAATCAGCTTACATTACCCTTTCTATTTTAACTTCTTTGCTGAATATATCTAGAATTTGTGAGTACCTGAGGTAAAATCTTTAAGTATAATATAGAGTGAATAGGTGTACCTGCTTGGAATTTTATGTTGTATATGAAAAGCCTGTTGGAAATCACATTTGAAATATTTTGTATGGTGAATACTGTACTTGTAGAAAATTGTGAAAATTATGTAACTGGTAGCCTAGCTGTAGAAATCATGTTCCTTAAAATTGTGCACCTGACATAGTTTGTTTGTGAGTCACAATTATTCTACAGGTATTGTCTACTAACAAAGCACTGTGACATTGCTATTGACATTATGCGGATTCTTAAATGAAGTAGATTTGCTGGCCACTAGCGCCTTTCGTGTTCAATAGTACATACTTGGTACGATGACCTAATCAAATGGTAATTTCACATGTCGGTGAAAAAGTTGTATTTTGTTTATCGTAGACAGTTTTAACACTGTTATTTTTTACAGTCTGCTTAATTTTCGATAACATTAACCTATAAATAAAAAGGTCATTCTATTGAATACCAAGCGTGCTTTATTTTAATACATTTACATATACATATATATATATATATATATATATATATATATATATATATATATATATATATATATATATATATATATATGTGGGTGTGTGTGTTTATATATATATGTATATATATAATAGAGACACACACACACACATTTCTGGTTATGTGAGCAAGCATGTGAGTCAACATTTGTATGTGTGAGCTGGTGAGTGTGAGAAGAGTGTGTGTGCATGTCTGTCTGTCTCTCTCTCTCATGTGCAAATTACAAATACAAAATACATTTTGTATAATGATTGTAAAAATTTTTGTAAATTCGTACTAAGAAATTTATGCATCATTGGCCATTAATGGACTTGATACTTAGCTCTCAAAGAAGCTCTTTTAATATAGGTTACAATTATTTAAATTTTCAGAAAAACATAGATGCAATATTCTACAACCTTATTGTGGCGTGGTTATTACTAACCGGGGTTACGTAGATCAGTCCAACCAGAAATCCCGAGCAGCAGACAACGGTGATCAGGAGCCAGTGGTTGATATTGGGGAACTGATCGCGAATTATGGTGATGATGGCGCTGCAGTCAGCGACACAACTACCAAGTCCCAGCACAAACAGCATGAGGAAGAAGAGGACTGCAAACAACTGCAAATGTGATGAATGAGTAACATGCTATTCCAACAAAATATAAAACACGGATAAATTAATGTTTTAAAGGGCTTACATACTATGTTTTCCATGCCATTATATGATGGACATTCATTCCTGGTCTTAATATGATGGACATGTTAAATATATATTCTGGAATTTTCAATATCTTGTTTACTGGAATTCTAGAAGGAGTTAGTTAATTTTGAAGTGAAATTTCTGTTATATATGAACAAAAGGGAAAGTTGTGATAGAGACAAAGGCATGTACTAGCATTAGAAAGGCTACAGGTTTAATTACCTGTCAGGCCGTAATGATTTCGGTTTTTCACGGTTTTCCAGAAGCATTTCCGGCAATACTTCAATGGTTGCAAACAGACCACAGCCAATAACTTTCCAGCTTCCCGTCTATCCAAGCCAATTGTTCTGTTTCTAACAACCTCATAGTCAACGAAGCCGTACCTATCGTTATGCCTTACTACTTCATATGATATTGTAGATTACTAGGCATTGGTTAGATGTACGTATTTTGTAGATACCTTTCAACAAATGCAGTTGTTAGTAAAAACCTCTTGTGTTCCTTTTTTTTTTTTTAAGGTAAATAAAGTAACTAAAAATATAATTAAATACTGTTTGAAAGTCTAAATTTTTTATGTTCTAAGATTCTGTATTTGCCATTTATAGTTTCAGTATAATCCTACTCGGTAGTATTGGTCCGTGACTAGATCTACTCGTTCATTGGATGTTTAACGAGCGGACATAGATTCAAATAGTAGAATCTTAGCGGCCTTTTAATAAAAAATATGGCAAAATCTGCAGAAGTAGTGATTTTAGTCACCGATCTGGTAGATCTGTGTTATTAGGTCTAGTTATAACAGTGCAGAATATCCTTTTGTACTGGTACAATACACACATATAGCATTACAATTGCGTACTAGTATTATGTACTCTACAAAAATGCAAGAACAATGCCCTAAAAATTTACATAGCAATATATTGCAATGTGAAAAAAGTTCTCTCACACATAACCAATGATTTCTGTACTAATCAAGAGTGTACTATGTGCAATTAAATTTAAATTGTTAAAAACTTATTGGTCCGGAAGGCCTAGAAACTTAATTATGTTATTTATTCCATCCCTAAATTACATTTTCTGGCAATGTTTTTGCCTGATAAACTACTCCAGACTTCTCGTTCAACAAACTGCTACTGTCCGACGTTGTAGTTTTCTTGAAAATATATTCAAAACACCACAGTGAAGCTTCATTATAAAGAACTTTAGTATAAAGAATTTCTCATTTTAAATTACAAATTAAAATACCCCTCTAGAATTAAAATAATGTAAAATGTGTTCAGTTTAAAGAAGTTTCAGTATAAAGTACGTAATTTTCTTGTTTTTTCATGTTCGTTATAATGAGAGTTTACTTTTTTTTTGTCACATATAGGAGCCTGTGTTTGTTTACATTTTACACGCGCATTCTTGTTGGGCGAATTCTGCAATGACACAGAAGTCTATGATCACGGATACGAATCACGAAAACATAAGCAGATCACGCTTCGATCCTCTGAGTGTTTTCTACAATACATGGAAACGTAGACTATACCGACCAATAAGGTACTTTGGAAATTACATTATAAGAGACCACCAAGTCAAGCTCACTATATTTTTATAATCAATTTAATTCCGGAAACAAGACCAAATACGCTAGTCAAGCACAACCGGAAATATAAAACTTTTGTAAAAGAATGTGTACATGCAGTATGGCAACTGTAGTAGAAAAAATCTGCGATCCTGTTGGCTACACAGAAGCATGACACGGAAGAGTTGAGAGTTGACCAGCTTTGTTACGTGAATCCGTACGTATCCTTGTCTGCTTCGGAGCCATCATAGATGCCACACGGAAGGTCTTACGTTGCCATGTTTATGATCCGTATCCGCGTACGTAATTGTAGAATGTGTCTTAATCGTCTGCTGGCGACTATCTACCCTGCTCTCAAAAAGGGTAGATCTGAGTGGACCTGGCGACAAGATCAAGTCCAATATTTAGGGATCTTAAAGGCCCGTATATCTTTATCGCATGACGTTCTTGACTGGTTTTAGAGTAATATCTATGCTATCATAGCTGCCAACTCCTACAATTTTCCCGTACAATGTTCGATTTTGTGCCCTATTGTACGGTTGTACGATTCATGTGAACTATTGTACAATTTTCAAGCTTTCCAATTTTTGTCTCCGTGTGGTTAATTCATATTAAGAAATCTGCTACTAAAATCCCATCACATACCAAACATGTGGTACCTATGTAGATCTGACTTACAGTGTCGTATATAATAAAGAAAACTGTAATACCGTAGTTTCGGGAACTAGCGTGCTTCATTTATAGCCATAATACTACATTATTCACTACAGAATATCGTATTGTTCACGCATTGTACGAACGTAACCCGAACTTTGCCGAACAGACCCGATCAATTGTAGTTGTCTTCCTAGCTAAATTGCAGTCGTGAGTCGTGAAAACAAAACAAGACTGTTTTTGTTTGAAGTGGCTTTCCAGTTTACAGTTTCCGTGTCGTAATTGCTCATGAACATGCATCAAATCTTGTGAACTAAAAGAAACTGTCGTTTAGTTCTTATTTTTCTAGCAAATATTGAAGCGCACGTCGTAGCTGCAAAGTGTTTGTAAACATATTTTTTTGCCAAGCTTTAATGTATCATTTGGTTATTGTGGCGGCGTATTTTATTGCCGGTACTTATATCGACGTCACATATTTAACAGTCATGAAATGTAGGAATGCTGCAACTTTCATACCTGGGAAATACAACTTTGCAGTTTTTACTACAGTATTATGTTTTTATGTAGTTGCCAATCTATGTGGATGTTAAAAACTGTTCAAAAATTTAAAGTATGCGGTATTTATATTGTATAAGAGATTAAATACTCTCACATCTGCACGTTCAACAATGTATGATTTATTTCTTAAATCCACAGTATTTGCAGTGTCGGAGAGTTGTGGTTAGATGTGCCAAGTGTGATTAAATTGCCTATTTTCACTCTTAGAATTTTTTGTGCATTTGTGAAACTGTGGAAAAGAATTTAAAAGCTGTGTCACCAGAAATTGTAAAGTAGGGGCCCTATCTATTGATGTATTAGTATCAATAACATTTGTAAACTTGCAGAAACCAAAACAACCAATGCTAGATTTGTTTTGATTTCTATGAATATTAAAATTATGAGCAGTATTCATGATGGTACAACAAAGTAAGCCTACTGTAAAATAGATTCAATAACTTCCTGTTAAGTTAGTTTTCTTTATAATAGCCCCAGGGAGGCTATGTAATTTTAGCCATGAACATACGACATATGTATAGTAGTCAAAATTTTAGCTAATTTTATTAATTATTCACCATCTTCTAAATTTATTTCCATACAACATTTTAACATGTTCACAGTGTAGTATTTAAATTAAAATATAACCGAAGTGTTTTAGTTCGAAGGCATTTACATATACACAATACGTGAAATGTCGTGAATCGTTTACACACAATTTTAATAATTTTGAAAATTTTACTGTTTCTGAATCCTTGAGGTTGGCAGCTATGTGCTATCAAGTAGATCCAATGTAGTTTTCATGAGCGCCTAATCTGTGGCTGATTCAGACCAAGGTTTTAGGGGGAGGGGAGGCGAATTATACAGATTCCCCTCACTAAAACGGGTGGTCCGGGGGTCCTCCCCTGGGAAAATTTGGATTTGAAGGTGCAAAATGGTGCCATTTAAGCAGTTTTACTATCAATAAAGGCCCTATGACTTATATATAAAGTAAATAATTGATTTCAATGAAGAATTTAACAAAAATACTTCCTAAATAGGCATCTACATGTACCCACCGCCTGGTTACATCCCAGGGCCGAACAACTGATGATAGATTACCATAACAAAAAATAACTACAAATTAGTTTGTATTGTGGCTAACTGTTGTCTGTTATTTGCACTGTGAATATTAACTGAAATTAGACAGGCTAAAATGTAGTCAAACCTTAAATACAGTATACTATATTATGTAATACCAACACACTGTTAGTGTTGCAACACAACTTTTTCTTCGCAAAATCATAAAGTAAATAGACAAGTAATTACATGGGGGAGGAAAATATATAGAATCTACTGGAAACAAGCTACATTTTTGTTACTATTCGAAAGTTTATCTTCAGATGATATCATTTTGTCAGTTTCACTGTACGTTGTGTGTTTCTTGACATTTCTGTTTCGTGGCGAATTTAGTTAAAACTATCCATAAGAGTTCTTTTAGACATGATAACTGGTAATAAGAACAGCAATACAACATTTTCACAACATATTTAACAGAAAAAACATTAGATATAAACATACAAAATGAAGTGAAATATCATACAAGGGAATCGAGAAATTTCTCTTTTCTTCACCGTGCTCTTAAAGAAACATTAAAATGTATCATAAAAATTTTCTAGCATCAAATATTTAAAAAAAAACTTTTGTTTAAAAGTTTAAAACATGGATTATACACATCTCAAAGAAAACATTACAAATAAAAATGAAACTGACATAGAGGAATGTATGTAGAGCTCACAAACTATGCAAAATCTCATAAGATTATTCAGTAATTTACACTTAATTTTATTTTTATAGCAAGTATCCAACATGAAATAAATTAGAAATAATTTACTTCACTATATATGCTATGAATTGTTCATAACAATTCAACAATTCGAGAAACTTACATTAAATTACAAATCCTAGACGGTGATTACCTGATTTGGCAAAACGGTCACTAATTTTTCCCACTTTGACATCAATGTCACTATGTATATTCAGTAAAGCTAAGCCATTCAGAGGCTGCTCACCCAGCCATGAATGCAGTCACGTCTTTAATTGTGTTAATGAGATCGTTCTGCACTAGCCACATTTAACCGAAAATGTAGCCAGTAGTTGGAAGACATCCTTCATCACGTTCCTGACGTAACTATAAGTGCCATAGTTGCAGATCACTTTCTAAAACTTTTCTTTCTATCTCTTTTTCGTATCCCAGAAATCCGTGGTGATTCTGAACAATATTCAAAACGTCCCGAGAAATCTCTTCCGAATTAACGCTCTTGTCTACAAAACAGATGGAATACACAATCCTAGACTGTACAACTGTAGTGTCATGGGTGAGAGCCTTCATTTGAGATCTTAAGACAATGTTGTTGAGGGTAGGGATAAACAAAGTTACTATCAATTATGTTTCCATGTCACCTGCTGTAGAAATATTAAGTCGGTGTTGTTGTCTTTTGGCTATTCTGGGCGTTTTCAGTTCTGTCCCTAAAAGCGACAGCAAAAGCTTCGACCTCAACCATTAAACTATGAAAACAAGTCCCACAATCTCTTCGTTTCACATCTAAACTGCAATTTTCAAGCAAATCTTTGGCTTGGAATTTGTTGGTTTGTGGACATAAGCTATTGCTCATGCTTTGTTGACAAAACATGTATTATATAACAAAGTGACAAAATACAAATAAAATTCATTTATATTTTTTTTTGGGAGGGGTCAATCCCACTCTAAATAATTTGGGGGGAATGTAGTCCCCGCCTAGATCCCCGCCAGGCACTACCCGTAGCAGAACCTTCAAAATTGTAGTCTTTATCACAAAGATGGTAAGGTTTCGTTGATTTTAACTTGTGTTGTCTCTTGTTTTTATTTGATGTCCACTGTCCACTATTTATGTATTTTTTTCCATCTTTTCTCATATTGGGAATCTGGTTTTTCTTTGTGTCTGTCTTTTGTTTTTGGGTGTTATCAAACTATTGACTGAATTCAATCTTTAGAATTCTTGCTGATATATATAAAGTGACGAAGTTACTCTGGAATTGTTTTGCTTATGTTTTCTGTGTGTTTTGCGTATTTTATTTGTATTTTGTCACTTTGTTTTTCAATACATGTTTTGTCAATAAAACATGAGCAATGGCGTATGTCCACAAACCAATAAGTTCCAATTGTAAACTCCCATTGTAACAAACATTTAAAAAATCTCAAGCCTTTGGCTACTACCACGTCCAAAGTCTCTTTCTCAAATAATCTGCTGGTGGGCAGAGTGACTGCAAGTACATTAGAAAGAAATATATAAAGTACACTAAAAATTCAGTCTCGCAAATAGCAACACTTTGAGCTTCATTACTCCATTCCAAGATAGTTGACAGAGCATCTGCATCTGCTATTTTCAGCAAACATCGGAATTGACGAACGCTGTCATGCCTCTCAACCCACCTTGTCTCACATAATCCAGTCAACTGCCTGCCAACAGTTTGCCAAAGAACTGAATTGTGTTTTGATGAACCAGAGAAGAAACCTATCACATTTTTCTAGAAAGTGAGTACTTACTAGATCATTTAACATTAAGTCTTGCATAATACTTTGCTCATTTTAATACTGCTGATGTCTCTATTCAAACTACTTCATATTTATAATTTTACATAGAGCAAACTCTAAATTTTTAAATTTTTTTCTGGTTTTAGGAGGGGGGGCGATCGCCCCTCCCTTAAATTCGCCACTACCCCTAATATAGTTTGAAAAGACATAAACCATGTTAACTGATCCAATGATAGCAAACATTTCACAATAAATTAATAAAAAAATTGTAAATGAATTGGATGGAGTTATTCAGAAGGGAACAAATCTACATATTATGTACTGGTGTTGAGATATTTAATGTCTAAGTATACTGTGTGCATATAAACCTTGTAGAAACCACTTTTTCTGGCTTCTTCATTTTATTCAAATATTATCATTTAATTCTTGTTCTTTTTCTAGGACTCATTTCGTACCATCGTCTTCCACTTGGAATGATTATCGCAAAATAATTTACTTTGTATATTGGTTCCATTATTCATAACTCAGTCCAATTTAAATATTGGAGAGAAAAATCATAACGTATTATCTCAACGAGAAGATGACATGGCGGAAGAGAATAAACCAACGGACAAGAGCACAACACATCACCGAGAAGACATAGCAAATGTATATCTCTGAATGGCCACAAAATTAAAACATTACAAAACAGTCTCCCAACCAGAAATAACATATGCAAGTGAGTCTTGCAACCATAAATAACAGATGCAAGTGAAACCATTTTCAAAACAACTAACGCAATGACAATAGAGAAACTACTCGAGACAAAATGAAAAACAATTACAACATGCATAAGCAAACAATACCAAGTAAACTTGACATTGGAGACTACTTTTGTTACAAAACAGTCTGCAAAGTAATGAAACCAGTAATTATCACTATCATGATACCAGAAAATTGAATCATCAGATAAATAATAGACAATTAAAGGACAGTAAGAGCACCATTAAATGGATTTGCGGGAAAAAAAATAGACAATATGGGTGAGCTATCAATTGCAATACTGGTATAAGATTTAAAAAAAAAAAAACAACACAAACATAATCAAAATACTGAAAACTAAACAAACAAGATTACAAACAAGGATCGACAGACTAAGGGATAGGTGATTTCAGACAAAAAAAAGTAACTTTAGATATGAAAGAATGAAGAAATACTGGATTATCAGAAAAATGAATAACCTTTTCTATAATATAGACTAAAGTGGTCCAGTGAAAGCCACTAAGTGATAATAATATTAAATAAAACTTATTATTTTTATATTTTACAAAAAAATTTACGAATTAATACTATATTAAAAAAATATTGTTCATATTGTAATATTATTCAGAACCCTTTCGGTTTTAAACAGCCATCTTAAAAATTTTACTGCTGAGAATCAATTGATTTTAACTTTGGTATTCCATGGCTGCAAGCTGGGTTGAGAAGAACGATTGAATTAAGCAACCCGAAGGAAAATCGTAAATAAACATTTGCTTTATTAATAGATTATATCCGTAGCACTACTCAGTTCACAAGAACTTGCTAAACATGTGTCACATTGGTGTCCAAGATACAGATCACTCTATATGGCACAGTTTTGTCAAGTTGGTCGTTGCATTTATGAACATATGTTGTGATTAGTTTAGCAAACCTAAACTTTAATGATATGTTAACATTTAATACACACATTCATTTCAGTTTCATAATATGAAAGCCATGAGCTTTAGTTATTATAGCTGTGTTCTGGACACATTTGTGACTGACATTTACTATGCTGAACATTCGACACTCACACCTCCAAAAAATACGTCCATTTCCCCCTGAAACACATGATATTTTTGACGCTTTAATTTTGTACATTTAATTCTGAACAAGATACTGTACTAAACATAAGATCTGTACAGCTTAGTTAAAACGGTTAATTAATGCTTTTGCCAAAACTGTTACTCTAGGATTATTATTTGAGTGGTTTATCCTTACTTCCTGAAGCATTTCACTTGGATTAACGCTTTATGCATGTTCTTTAATCCCGTGTCCTGTTAATTTGAAAACACTAATGTTTCAATTAATAGCTAAAATTAATTTTCTGTTCTGTACATGTAAGAAGTGGTGTAACTACAGCGACTTTTCACCGCAAAATGAACATGCTTTTTGTATTTCCTAGTCAATGTTTTTACATCCCAAACCAATGTATATTTTCTTTACCTGGTAATAAAAATAGTTCACCCCACTGTTCTTATTCACCCCGTTTTACAGTATTCACATTGTATACATTTCTCTGCTCTCTAATGCAGATTTATGAAGCATACGTTTTACAGTTGTTCGTACCTTTTAGCAAGGCCTAAAAATGTTCTAATTTTACTGTGAATAGTTTTGTGGTAGTCACTATAGGAACACTGTATTGTTAGCATTTAAAATTTGGCTAAGTAGTGAAGTGAACGTCACTGAGATGATGCAATATTTTACAAGTTTGGTTCGTGGTAGAATGCAGGAAAAAGTGTCCATTCAATGATTCTGTGTCACCCATTCTGACAGGGTATTTTAGCCAGGTTGTGAGCGGCTTTGAGAGAGAGCAGATGTTGGGTAAAGTGCTCAGAGAGGGCCACGTTACCTGTGGCACGGCAGGGAACTTGGCGATGGCGTCAGGGTAGGAGACGAAGGCCAGACCGTTGCCTCCTTGCACCACCCGCGAAATGTCTTCGATGCCCATCTCGTGCGCCAGGTTGCCCAAGATAGCGAAGATGGTGCAGCCAGCCATCAGACTGGTGAACGTGTCCAACGTAGTCACTATTAGCGCGTCTCTGTAACACCACAGTCAAAAGTTGATTATATTAAGTAACCTGTTGGTGTTGGTTTATTTTATTGATCACACTGCCGTGTATTCTGAATCACCAGGATGTGTGTAAGTTCTTTAAGCAATTCAGGGTGTTAAAATATAGGAAATTCAAAATATCCCTATGTACTGTATTGTTTGAAATTTTTTACTCAATGCGAAGAGTTGTAGGTATACGTTGTTTTTATTCATTACAATATTTGTTTCGGCATCATTTAACTTGCTCACAAGCGTGGTAGCTATTAGTAAATCAAGAAATCACTCTCGTGAATGTCTTGACGCTTGGAAACTTTACCCATGTTACTGTGTGAAATATACGCTAACCCAGTGAGAGTGCAATATTGAATACAAATACCAAGCTAGGGAAACATATAGGCCTATGCAACATTAGGCGTGGTAGATGGCCTCAAAGATGTAAATTTGAGACGTGAAAATGCACGATAAAATGAGAAGCAAATGTCACAAAGAATGTAATTACGTATACCGTATAAAGCTAAATTATTTTAATACGAGTAACCACAGAAAATGTCATAGAAGGTAAACCCTTCCGTACATTAAATAGGGGTTTGTTACCCCTTATTGCTTACAAGTTTGCCAGCCGCTATAGCAATTTGACATGACATGCAAGTAATTAGCATTCAGAATTGAATAAGTAAGTTCGCTTTGAGAGTACGTTCTGATCCCGGCCATTTCCGCTGAAATCACAATCATGTTAGTTGAAGTGATCGTTTGAATGTCTTGGAGGTAGGCCGTCTGAAACACTGTCGTGCATGACGTGTCGGTTTCTTAACTCATTTAACTTGTAATTTTATTGTACATCTACACTTTTTCAACCTCCAACTTAAGTGTTGTCTATCACCCTCATGAATCACGTTATGAATAATGTTACGTACATGCTTCTGTAATTATTTGTCCTAATATTGCACTCCTGCCGGGTTAGCGTGTATTAAGACTAACGCTCTGTATATTCATGGCGAACTGCTTAAAAATTGTTCTTGCCCGAGACTATACTTGTATTCATTTCAATTCCCGGAAACCTTGTCATCACCATATTTAATGTGATTGTAGCTAAGAAAAAGTTTACTGCTTGAAAGAATTCCTCTTACCTTTGTATATTTTCCCGAAAGTTATTGTACGATGCATACGTGATTAAGGTACCAAATCCGACATTTAGGGAGAAGAATGCCTGTGTCACTGCTGCGTACCATACCTGTAATAATAATAAAAAAATATATCAAGCAAATTCATAAAAATGTTGTACAGTGCTATAAATAAAGTTCATTTATAATAGACAAGTAATCTTTAGTAAAATACATTCTTGTAGTTACTTTGTACAATGAAATGACACACAGAACACTAAATATTAAGATTTGACGATACTATTTCCATATAACGTTAGAAATTATACTGATTTTATAGTTCATTGGTTACCATCCCTAAGTGTATATATTATTTCGAAATTGTTTTCTTTAATTACTTTTTAATGAAGTGGAGCTGTAACTAGATTAGTTGCACTACTTAGGTTAACGATTTAAAACGAAATTATGCTGACGGGGACAATCAAACAGACGTGAATACTTTTATTCCTGAATCATGCCGAACGATGACGTTGGTCAGCGGGTTTGTTTTAGGAATTTCCCATTTTTCCCTCTCCTTCATTCCGTCGCCTTTCTGATTTCGTATCTTCACCAGCGATCAAAACTTATCTGTTAAACACTGATTAAAATTGATGTGACACATAATTTGCAGGCACATATTGGATTTCTTAATCAAAGATTACTTAATGGAGGAAACCCCTCCCTCCTTCCTCTTAGGGTGTTGAAATAAAGTTTACTTTTTTAACCCCCGATGCAAATAGAGGGGTGTTATAAGTTTGACGTGTCTGTATGTGTATCTGTGTGTCTGTCTCTGGCATCGTACCTTCTAAATGAATAAACCGATTTTGAAGATTTTTTTTAAGAGGACGTGATCGAGATGGTAGCTATAATTTATAAAAATTTGTTCAGGCGTTTGATGATCATCAGCTCTTTTCTAGTTGTTGGAGGGATGTGAGCAGCAATTTCTATTGGTCTGATCGATTTGAAATTTAGTATCCCGTGACTTCAATGATATTACAATAACATGGTCACCTTGACCAGATTCTGCAGCATCATCTGGAATTTGCAGGATACCCAACTTCTCAACAATTTACAGTCGGGGGTTTTTTTAAATTTTATTTTAAGTTTTACTTGTGGCTACGTAAAGATTCACCATGAATAAGGTGCATAGCTAAACAGAGGTTTTAGAAATAGCAGTCCTCGTGGTTTAGTCATCAGAACACTCATTGTGGCGTTGCGGGAGTTCAAATCCCGGAATGGTTGTGCCCGCTTGTTGCATTTGGGAAACGTGGTAGAAGTTGTTAGCATGTGGGTTTTCTCTGAGAATTCCCATTCCCTCGTCCCTTGCGTTCTGATTTTGTTTCGTACTCGCATCGCATCATCCTCAATAGTGTTCTAACTTATCTCTCTTCGCTTAGCACTATCGGAAATTCTCTGCAGCCAGAACCAGTGAGTGCTGATGAATGCGCCTGAAGACTTCATCCAGCTGCAACCTGTACCACAGTACAGTACTGTTAGGTTGTCTAACTTTTATGTTACTCTTCTGGCTTGTCTGACATTCTACTGAATTTTTTCCGTGGGCAGTACATTTGCAGCAGTTAAAATAAGTAGCCATCAGCAGACTTGCACTGTTCCTGCATACATTACTTAACAAAATTACTATACATACCCATAGTGGATACAAAGAAAATTATACATTCGGCTTCAATCATGGATAAAGAGAGCTCAATTGGAGTATTTAATTCGTGAAGCTTGGGGGGGGGGGTTAAAAATTACGAAACTCGCTACAGATAAATTCGTCTTTGCAGCACTTTTATAGTGACATTTAAACAGTACTGAAACTATAGCTACCAAAAGTCAACTGTTTCGCAACCAACTGAACTAAAAATTATCCGAAGACAAAAATACCAAGACGACGTCAACGAAAACCATAAATATACTGGTATTCTGCGAGAAAATTGATGATAATATGTTTGGGATGGCAACTTAACGCAGTGGGACATTTCTACATATGGCAAAATAGATTATACTTACATGCGAAAACTCACTGCTATGTTGTGATAAATAAGTTTTGTAACAAACTACCTCTCAACAGCTGATCAATATCTTGGTATAAGCTGTACGCGGCAAAGTGAGTACTTTTAAAAATTGATTTGTTAAGAATAATAACTTAAAATTGTTTTGTAATGTGACCTCGGAAGTTAACGTTTGAAAATGGTCAGTATATATACATTGTTTATTACGTAAAATGTTTGTTTAAAAGTGGCAATAAGTACCAACTGTCGGAAAGTAAAAATTAATTACCCTTCAAGAATGCTTACTTTATCGAGAACCATCTATGTCACTGTTCATCATGGTAAGTAAAAAACAAAGGGCTCTATTGTCTTAATATACTAGAAGAATTGTAACACACTGCACTGTAGAATTAGTTTGAATGGGTGTTTGAAAAACATACGCAAACGTTATTTTTCATAATCAATATTAGAATTTTTGTGCTTCATGCGTTTTAGGTATAACTACTACGTACTTTGTTGTCTTCTCTTGTATTTTGCCCGGGGTGGATGATATTGCTGAAACTTGAAACTGTAACTATGTCTGTTGTGTCACTGTATTATGTAATAGAAATTGCTCGCATGAAATAATATTTGTATCCTAAACATTATTCTTAAAAACAAACATAATTTAGTACAAAAAATCAAGGGGATTTTGTAGAATGAAATGAATACCATGTAAAAATATTTTCAAGGATTTTTCCAACAGTTTATACATTAAATACAGTGTCCTGTGGCTGCGTTTTACAGTTTAACTGTAAAATAATTTATTGAAATTGCGTTTTATGTACTATTTTACATCTATGTGATAACTGGTAGCCACATGTCCTTGCAGAGAAACTCTAACGGCCATGATAACATCTATATTAGTGGTATGACAGTTATAAGTCAATGTGTTTAAAAGTAAAAAGTACTGTAACGATTTCATCGGCCGTCAGTCAAAACATAATGACTTTCACCAAGTTTTTACAAGAGGAACTATGTTTCAAAATTAGCTGTTGTACATTTTGAATGCATTCTAATCAATGTTTAGAAATGTCTTAATTGTTGATTTAATGAGTACTTGATGTATCATTTTAGACCTCAAGTTGATGATCGCTACAGACTGCGTACTTTTATTTACAACTGTCTAAAAATGATTAGCCCTGAGCAACTTGTAAGAAAATAAACGAGATGTCTATAGTATGATTATAACAAGTTTAATTCCTCTTGACCGAGCACGGTGGTGTAGTCATAAGGCACTCGAGCGAGGTGGTGTAGCCGTAAGGCACTTGACTTATGGATTCGGGAGTACACATTCGATTCTCTGTCCAACTAACCTGATTTAGGTGTCCAATAGTATTTTATTTTTTAAATCACTCCAGGTGTATGCCAGGATGATTCTTTACTAAAGGAGCATTTTTCTTCCCCGTTTTCACTTTGCCCGAGCTTTTGTTCGTCTCTGATTATCTTGCTATCAGCAAGACGGTAAGCTCTGCTATGTACATTTATTTCAATTACACTAACGTACCATCCTGCTGAAGTGCTTTCATAGAGAATTTGATTAGATTTATTATTATGATTATAGTTCTGAATTTTTTCTAAATAACATGAAAATTCCTGCAGTCGTTAACACCCTATTAAGGTGGCCGTCTAGGTGAACGTATTTTACGTGGTCGAGGTCTATAGAAGTGCGGAAGCGGTAAGGGCGAGACACCACATGCATCTCGTCTCACCCTAGCCTCTATGTGCAGTTCACTGAACTGGCGTGTAGATTTCGTGCAGACAACGCGTCTGTATAAGACGTTCTGTGGTAACCCTATCATTAATGATGTAACTTCTATATATAAAAAATGAACACTGACTGACTTATCAAACTCCAGCCCAAACCACTGAACCTAGAATCGTTAAAATTTTTTGTGTGTGTTCCACTCAGGTCGTAAACGAGCACTAAGAAGGGATTTTTCGAAATTCGACTTCTAAGGTGGTGGAAAGAGGTGAAATGTGTTTCCGAAGAAACGTCTATAGAGCATATCATTGTGATTTTTACTTTAATAGGGCACACATAAAAATGCATATTGGCCAATTTAAGGATTTTTCTAAATCCTACCTTTAAGGAGGTGAAAAGACATTAAATGTGTTTTCGATTAACTATCGATAGCTATCGAATCCTTCGTGATAAAAGAGTTGGTTATCACTTCAAAATATTGCTTACGTAAATACCCAAAAAGTAGAATTAGGTTTTTTTAATTCGACCCCCAAGCAGTAAAAAGGGGTAAAATGAGTTTTTTTTATGATTCGTCTGTATCTTTGAAACACAAATGGCTATTGTCGAGATTTTTACTTTAATTATTCACTTATACAAATGTCAATGACAGGACTCAAAGATGTTTCGAAATTCTTTAGTTAAGGAAGTGAAAATACGTTAAATGTGTTATCGATTATCTTTCCATATCTATCGAACCAATCGAGATATCGAAGTGCTCGTTGCTTTAAATTGATTCTTTTGTAAATATCCCAATTGCCATTAAACTATATTTTCCGAATTTGGCCCTAAACTGGTTAAAAAAAGGGATAATGTATGTTTTCGTCTCATAATTTTGTTTAATATTGATGCTTACTCAAATACCTAAAAAGTAATATCAGGAATTTTCGAAATTCGCCACCTAAGGAGGTGAAAAGGGGTGACAAGTTGTGAAAAGCTTTTTCATTAAATCGTCGATATATCTTGAACTCAGCGAGCAGATGTGTTTTTCACGTCCACGAGACACCAATAAAGTATTTCTAAAACTTGATTAAAGGGTTTTTCGAAATTTACTCTCTTAGGTGGTGAAAATACCTTGAATGTGTTTTAGACAAATCCACGATATCTACCGAACCCGTCGAGATATACAATTATTTTTTTTTCTTCAGGATTATAATTACAGAAATGATCGCAAAACGGTTTTAAGATTTTTCGAAAAACGATTTTTCAGTACTCTGCAGGGGTGATATGTGTTTTTTTAGTGAATGACCTATTTTGATTCGACTGATGTGATTTACACTTCAATATGATACTTATATAAATGTCTAAGATGTAAATTTAAAATATTTAGATATTCGACACCCGAAAGGGTGAAAAAGCACAAAATTTATTTTCTATCAACCCACGATATCTATCTAACCAGTAGCGATATTGAAGCATTTTTCATGTCAGACTGATGCTTGCGTAAGTATTCAAAAAATATATGTAAAATTTTTTGCTTTGTAAGATAACGTGATTATTAAGAATAAAACTGAATTTGTCCCATGGAGGTATTAGTCTACCTCCATGGTTTGTCCACATTCAAGGCAGACGATCCGAAAAGCAGGAACTAGCAGCGAGAAATAACCTATACAGAAGTTTCCTACAGTAACCTATCGAGACGTGGTGTTGTACAACATCTATGAGTCCAGGACACAAATATTAGCAGTCCCCGCGGCTTTGCTCGCGAGTATTATTCGTAACTGACAATATTTACTTTAATTGAAAAAACCTCTTTGTACACAAGATTGGTACTTCAGTCATCAAGTGTTAGAATGTCCAAGCGGCTAGTTGAACTAATTCTGCAGCAGGATAAGTAGCTATAGCTGTCCACGCGAAAATCAGTCTTAAGTTTGTCCCTGCCACTAACAGCGACTTCGCCTGGGCCTTATTTATAGCCCTGTCTATTTGAGGTTGTGGGGTAGTTACAGACACCTAAGGTAAGAGACTAATCGAATGAGAAACATCTGTTTACCCTGTGCACAACCATTAGTGACGGTCCCCTCAATTATATATTTTCAAAACATTCACTTTAACTTTATTGACATTACAAAGTTTCATAGGGTAAAGTTTTCGCGGAAACGTATTTGGTGCCCCAAACCTGAGATTAGTGAGATGATATATCGTCGGTTTACTGCCAAAAGTGACAAAGTCAAAATGAGATAAAATTATAAAAATGCTAGGAATATGTATATGTTGTTCACGAACAATTGCCCAAGATTAAAGTCTATTCGTCGTTTCGTACTGTTGTGTCACAGTATAGTAACATACCAAATTTTTGTTAATATCTACAATTTAATACTGTTTTTAAACGAAATAGCATTTATGACTTAATCACTTTTGGCAGTATACCAACGATATGTCAGCTGATATTGCAGAGGAACTTAAGTGTAAAACGAACTGCAATTTTACCCCTTTTAAAAACTACATGTAAATTGCACTAATTATAATCTGCCTTGTAGTTTTTGTGTGTCAGAATTGAACGTTCGCACGCAGCTTTTAACGGAATTTGAGCCCAGAACCTCCCGGAATTTACAAACAACTGCGTCACGTAACGTCGAAATAATTCATGAAAATAAAATATCTGTGTCCTGGGCTCATAGAGGTTGTACAACACCACGTCTCGATAGGTTACTGTAGAGTGAAACTCCTGTATAGGTTGTTTCTCGCTGCTCGTTCCTGTTTTTCGGATCGCCTGCCTTGAATATTGACCAACTTAGTTTTGTTCATAATAATCACGTTTCTTATATAAAAATTTCATACGTGTTTTTAAAATAACTACGTAAGCATCACTCTGACGCGAACAACACGTCAATATCGCTACTGGTATCGTGGGTTGATGGAAAATAAATTTTGTGCTTTTTCACCCTTTTGGGTGTCGAATTTCGAAATATTTTAATTTCACATCTTAGACATTTGTATAAGTATCCAACTGAATTGTAAATCACATCGCTAGTCCGTTCAGTCGAATCAAACTCGATCATTCACTTAAAAAAAAAAAAAAAAAAAAGACATGTCACCCCTACACAGTATTGAGAAATCGAATTTCGAAAAATCTGAAAACCGTTTGCGATAATTTCTGTAATCATCATCCTGAAGCAAATATCAATTGTATATCTGGACGGGTTCGATAGATATCGAGGATTTATCTAAAACACGTTCAGGGTCTTTTCACCCCTTAAGAGAGTAAATTTCGAAAAACCCTTGAATTACGTTTTAGAATACTTTATTGGTATCTCGTGGACGTAAAAAAAACACACCATTAGCCCGCTGCCTTCAAGATATATCGACGATTAATTGAAAACTCTTTTCACCATTTTTCACCTCTTTTCGCGTCCTTAGGTGGCGAATTTCGAAAATTACTGAAATTGCTTTTTAGGTATTTCAGTAAGCATCAATACTAAACAAAAATCACGTCTCTATATAAAAAAAAAACTATGGGATCGATATATATCGAATGTGAGTCGAAAGCTCATATTACCCCATTTTTAACCAGTTTAGAGCCGAATTCGGAAAATATATTTTAAATGGTACTTGGGATATTTACAAAAGCACCAATTTAAAGCAAAGAGTACTTCGATATCTCGATTGATTCGATAGATATGGAAGGATAATCTAAAACACATTTCACGTATTTTCACCCCATTAAATAAAGAATTTCGAAACGATTTTGAGTCCTGTCATAGACATTTGTAAAAGTAACCAATTAAAGTTATAATCACGACGATAGCCAATTGTGTTTCAAAGATAAAGACGATTCATTAAAAACACATTTTGCCCCTTTTTACTGCCTCGGGGTAGAATTTAAAAAAAACATAACACTACTTTTTGGGTATTTACGTAAGCAATATTTTTAAGTGAATATCAACTCTCTATACCGAAGGGTTCGATAGATATCGATAGTTGATTGGAAACACATTTAAGGTCTTTCCAGCCCCTTAAAGTTGAACTTCGAAAAATCCTTAAATTGGCTAATATGCATTTTTACGAGTGTCCTATTAAAGTAAAAATCACGATGATTGGCCGTCGGGTTCGAGCGCTATCGACGTTTCTTCGGAAACGTATTTCACCCCTTTTCACCCCCTTAGAGGTCGAATTTCGAAAAATCCCTTCTTAGTGCTCGCCTACGTCCTGAAGGGAACCCCCACAAAAAATTTCACGATTCTAGGTCCAGTGGTTTGGGCTGCAGTTTGATATGTCAGTCAGTCAGTCAATCAGTCAACTTTCATCTATATATATAAAAGGAAGTGCCACACTCACTGACTGACTGACTCATTCATTCATTCATCATCAACGCCCAGCCCAAACCACTGGACCTAGAAACGTGAAATTTTAAGGGAAGTTTCCTCTTGTGGCGTAGGCGCGCACTAAGAAAGGAAATTTTGAAATTCGACTATTCAGGTGGTGAAACGTGGTGAAATGTATTTTTTGTAAATCTTTGATATTTCTCGAACCCGACGGGCTATCGTCGTCATATTCACTTCGTTAGGTCGCAAATACAAATGTCTAGAAACAAATTTCAGGATTTTTCGAAATTTTTATATTAAGGAGGTGAAAAGCCGTTTAATTCGTTTGCAGTAAATCCTCTCTTCCTCTTAAACCACCTGAGATATCGAAGTGATTTTTTCTTTAAAATGAAGCTTACGCAAATACCTAAAAAAATTTCAGGATTTTTCAAAATTCGTTTTTGAAAGCCGGTAAAAAAAATAAAACAGTTTTGTGATTATTCAGTCGTATCACCTAAACTGTTAGAGATATCGAGGTGGCTTTTGTCTTATAATGAAACATAAGTAAATACCTAAAAAGTAATTTAACGATTTTTGGAAATTCGTCCTTGAAAGCCTATAAAAAATAAAACGTGTTTAAGAATAATCTTTTGTAACACCTGAAATAGTTCAAAATTTGTTTCCTTTTTATTTCTTGCTTATAGTTAAACCTCTTTGGACTATAGCCTGTACACGCGAAATAACTCTCATGGCCTGTCTTGAATAATTTGTAGTTAAGTCTGTGGAGTTGCGGGGTTTTTTTTTTGCCAACCCACCATAAATAAAACCTCTTTGGACTGTAGCCCGTACATACGAAAGTATTATTACGGCCTGCCTTTAAGTATTCAATCGGGTATTGTACAAAGTTAGG
>PNEQ01004967.1:19868-37236 GCA_003012365.1 Medauroidea extradentata | reverse complement strand
CCCCCTTCAGACACGATAAATGGTGAACCTGTTGGACCAATACACAGTACCACCAATACATACACTATAGTTATGTCTTTAACTGTCTTACACTCTGTTCTGATGTCTGTTTCAGATAAAATATGGCAGATACCAGTGAGTACAGCATTGAAGAACGCATAATTGCAAGTGTCTGGGTTCATGAAAGGCCAAGAACTGGTCAATCATTACAACAAGTTCGTAATAACTTCCAGTTGCGATTTGGACATGAGCCACCTCCAAAACAAACACTACTGCGGTGGGAGAAAAAACTCTTTGCTACCGGTAGTGTTAAGGATAAAAGCAGAAGTGGTCGGCCATCAAAACGAGAAGAACAGTGCAGAGATGTTGCAGCATCTGTGGAAAGGTCACCAATGAAATCAACACGGAAAAGGTCTGCGGAACTGGGTGTGCCCCGGTCCACTTTACGTAAGCATATGAAAGAGGACTTAAAGTTACGCCCGCATCATCCAACGTGTGTGCAGATGATGATTTACGCGGACGTAAAGATGCATGTGATGCACTGCTGCAGGTGTTTGACACAATACCGAAACGTGGCAAAGTGATCTTTAGCGACGAATGTGCCATATACCGGAGTTCCCATTCACGGAACGTGGTCTTTTGGTCAAAAGAAAACCCATATTTTTATGAAGAGGTGGAGAATAACTCTCCCCACATCATGATATGGGCTGCTTTGGATAGCAAACAGATTTACGGTCCATATTTTTTCGATGGAACCGTCAACCAACATCATTACCTTCACATGTTACGAACCTGGTTTATACCCCTGTTGAATGACAAAGGTATCAGAGAGGATCGCTGGTTTCAACAAGATGGTGCACCTCCCCATTATGCCATTTCAGTGTGTGAATATCTTAATGAGGTGTTTCAAGAACGCTGGATCGGCCATGGTTCAGCTGCATTACCGGCGCCACTTGTCTGGCCACCCCGTAGCCCCGATCTCACAACATGTGACAATTCACTCTGGGGGTTCATCAAAGACATTGTTGCTGAGCAGCGGTATGCAAATGTTGTTGATTTGAAGGCGGCCGTGAGGCAGGCACTTCAAAGGGTCACTCCAGCGATGCTGCGAAAAAAAATGTCGCACAGAACGTGGCGCCGAATTATTTTGTGTCCTGAGAATTACGGGATGCAAATAGAAATTGCGGACAGTTAAAGACATAACTATAGTGTGTGTATTGGTCCAACAGGTTCACCATTTAACATGTTAAACGGGGGGTAACGGGACTTTGTGCCCACCCTGTAGATACGGGAAAACGATGGAAACAAAAACGATGCAACGAGTTTCTCCTGTAATGTTTTTTTTCTCACCGAAGACACCCATAATTTAATATATTTATATTTTATTTAAATAATTCTTTGTTTATGTCAAAGATTACTGAACATGGACTTATTGCAAAAAATGACATATTTCACATGTAAGGGTTAGGGATAGGTCAAAATTAGTCCAAAAGATTTATAATGAGTTCCCTACGACCCTATTGCCAGAAACCACAAGGGTTTGTTATACAGAGGTTTTACTATACAATAATGTTAATAAATTCATGTTTGAAAGTGCACCTGTTTAAATTTGTTTATTATTCCATATCCATGTGTATACAACAGTATTCAGAGCACTGTGTGTGATACATGAACGTGAGAGAGGCAGACAACAGCAGTTTATTTAACACTTGCAAAAATTGCACTACAGTGTCATCAGTCTCGTGGAACAACAGCTATGAGTACATTTTAGAGAAATCGTGTACTAGCGTGTGGTGTTGAGTCATCTTCTAAGCTGTTAATTTTGGCAAAGGCCAGCTGAATTATGGAATGTGATTGAAGTTTCCACAAGTTAGGATTTAGGATAATTTTTTATCTCTTTAGAAAAGGGTGTCCAGCAAAAGTGGTATTTCAAATTCCCGTACAATTCCCACATTTCCTGAGAAATTCCAGTACACTGCTTTAAACGTGATACGATGTTAACTTGTGTTACCCAAGCAGACTAACGATAACCATACAATTTTTATGTTACTTATAGATGTGGCGAAAGTGTATAAAAATTTATTTGTCTAGTATTTAATTAAAATACTTTCCTTTATACAGATTTATAAATTGATTGAATTGTTGAGAGTCCACTTTTGTTGCATCTGAAGGTTCAGTCCATGTGAACAACACAAAAATACTTATGAATAGAATTGTGGGAATAATTTATAAAACATGAGGGACCAGCACAATATAATATTATATTTATTATGGTTTATACAGTCATAAATCAGACACGTTTCTTGGAAAAAATGTACATGCAATAAAATGTACCATTTAAATATGTTATATTATCTTCCAGGATTTTTCACCTAATCCTAACACATTACAACTGTTAGCTAAATTAATTTAAGTCTGTTAGCTAAATTTATCTACGTCACATTTTACAAAACAACATACCCTACTGTACGTATAAATAATATTCGGTAAAGGACACAAGTGCTGGGATAAATATTTCAATTTTTAATTATAACCTAATTACCTTGAATATATTCATTCGTGTTTCGCATCTATATTCCCTATTTGTAGGCACAACAATTTTATCCTTGTTATTTTCACTGTTTTTGCCACCGATAAAATTAATGCTGCAGTTTGCCATTCATTCCTGGTTTTTTCGTACGATGCATGACAAATTTTTTTTGCAGTTTCCGGAGACATCAATTAAGTCAAATTTCACATCACAACTTCATCGGAGTCGCAACAATATTTGTACTTATTCCTTGCAGTCGCAAAAAAAATGTTCAATCTTTATTTATAATTATAATGTTAAACAACATAAAAAATTACCAAGTACCATGCGAAAACAGGATAAATAAACACATTCACTAAACCTAGTAAACATTCGCCCGCCATTTTCTCATCTACTTCGATATACTCTTAATTTCGCTTTTGCTGCCGAAAATCTGTTCAGTCGATTCACTTGCAATCAATTCTCAAATCGAAGGCGTTTTTTTACTACGGAAAACGTTAATTTTTTTTTGTAATTTTGCACAGGATGCGACTTTGCGATTTTAAACAAAAATTCGCGACTTTATGCGTCGCTAAAAACACACGTCTCTAGAAGTAACTAAAATTGCAGCTGTGAAAGTACCTTCCAAATTCTTGATGACTGACAACAAAATGATCGGTGGCAGAGAAATTCCAGCAGAAAAGAAAAATTTCAAGTACAGTGGATTCTCTATGCATTGAAATACCTGCACACATGGAACACATTCTGGGGCCGATTAATTTATTTTACAGCATTTTAAGACCACATCCATTGAAATCCCTCATGTATTGAAATTTTTTGTCAGTCCCATGAGAAACGGTGGATAGAGAAATGTATATTTCCAGCACATTCCAGAGCCAGAAAAATTCCCGTACAATTCCCGTACTTCCCGATTGCTGGACAGCATGTAGAATTACAGCAAACTTAATTATCGTTAAGTTTCATCACTGTGTCTGCTAATGGCATGGCTTGTATCATGAACATCTCATTGAGAGTTGTATAGTGAGCAATTGTGAAAGTGGTAATAATTTGTGGCAGTAAGAAGAACTTTGTTGCAGTGTATTATTTTTGCGTAGTAATTTTTCCCCTGTAAACCAAAGCATACAACCAACAATGAATTACCGTATTTACGCGTGTATAACACCCCCATTTTTTACTAAAATCCAATGTCAATAAATGAGGAGGCTGTTATACACAAGACAATTTGAATAAAAAATTTTTGTATCTAAAAGAAGTTGTTATAGCCTACTGCAACAACGCTAGAGAATGAACACTTATGAATAACGGATTTAACAATCCCTTTAAAATACATTTTTTAAATAACAAAATTCAGTACATAACCCAAACATAAGCGGTACTCACATCGTAAACAAATATGGCGGCCGCCATGCTCACCTTCAGTCGTTTTTTATTTAGGCAATATTTATTTATTCCGATCCTCCATTGGAATTGGATAGTGAGCACTCACAGAACTGAAGTGAACAGAATAATTTGGAAAACAATGAGTTATACTGCCTACACAATTTACATTTGTGTTGATAAAATCACAACTCCCTCTCACCACGCATTTGCATTGTGTACTGATAGTAAACTTTCTTGAAACAGTTCTTTTACAGTTTTCTTCTGCATATCACACGTCTTGTAATTCAAATGCTGCGGTGTAACTATTCCGTACTTCGCTTTTTTTATTATGGCCACATGTTTCGCAGCTTTCTGCCATAAAAACAACACAATCGTCGATGTCATCAGAGTTCCGACCAAAGAATATCTTCGCTGCAGATATTCCACTCTGCGATACGCTCGTATGCAACGGCCGTAACTGCTGAAGAGTATGTAGCAAAGACACACCACTTGTACCCCAAGACACGTTTTTCTTTCTAAAAATGTTTTTGGAAAAATATTACTTTAAAATATTAACTTGGATGACTTTACTATTTTCTTCGATGTTCAGTGGTCGACGTTAATGGCTAGAAAGGAGTTATTTTTTGCTGGGGCTGTTGTACAAGAATATTTTATATTTTTAATTTATGAAAGTCAAAATTGGGGGGGGTGTTATACACGGGCAGGTGTTTTATTCGCGTAAATACAGTATTTGTACCTGAAGAAAAATTATCTGAGGAAGGAAAGGGGGCAAGAAGAACCCGGACACTTTACACTACCACCTATCTCTTTTTGAATAAACGAGTGGGAAAAAATTAATAATAATAAGTAGCAACTACAAAATTTCCAAATTCCCATCATGATCTTCTAATACATTTCCAGCAAGGTCTTAAAATGCTGATATGATATAACCAAACACTTACTTGGAACCCAGATTTGATACTGGCTACAGAACACCTTGATCCACATGTTTCACATTGCAGGAAAAATAATCTCGTGTCCTTCTGCAAGATTGTGTCCGGAGAGCGACAGGTGTGACACGTAACATATTCTTTAATGTATCTTCGCAACACATTCTCTATCTGCTTCTGTTGGAAACGGCCTTTGATGATTAACTGATTGTTACCATCAACAGACCCACTTGTACCCAGTTCAGCGAGCAGAAAGTCCAGAAGATGCTTCGGCTGTCTATGTAACCTGTACATACACACCATACCAAACTTTTTTAAGTAAAATTATACTATGCACTCACTGGGAAGTACGTGTATACATTTATGTAATTACTTGCATCAGCATTAAATGAAGTAAAATATTTGTAAAGATTCCAGCTACATAAAAAACACCAACAGCCACTACATACCAAGTGTAACTCTTAAGTATTTATAATAGAACCCTGTTATAACATATTTTAAGGAATCCGTGAAGGAAAAAAAAAATGTTACTGTACATGCAAGATTCATTATTATTTCATAAATAAATAAATATATAAATATATGGTTACTAAACAAAAGTAACTTGAAATTGTATGGTTTATGTACATTAATATCAGTCTAAAATACAATAAAATGATACTGCAGTTATAATGTACCACCAGAAACATGATTAATACACTGTGTAATACTGACAATACTTTTCCACTGATCTGTCCGTTCATGATAGTCTTCTTCTGGATCACAGTCACAAATACACTGACACTCTTTCAAACATAAAACTGTTTTTTATAGTTGTCTTAAGTTTGCAGCTTTATTGTTACACCGCAAGGAATAATTCTGCTAAGAAAAATTTTGCCTGAGTTATGGTTATTGCCAAAGTAAAAAATGATATACATACGCATAGAAAGAAAAAAAAATACATACCTGTGTTGTTACAAGCAGGAAATAAAATCATCATGCTTTAAGGAAAAATGGTGGTACCAATGAAAAGTGACGTTGCATGCTGGAATGTTTTAACAGGGTTCTACTATATGTGTTTCAGAAGTATGCTAACATGTTGCAGTAGAGATTTTGTTACTTAAGGGCAAGGTATAGCACAATTTTCATCACCATTTTTTAAATTTTTATTTGTACCAGATTTTTTCCTTCTTATTTTAGACCTTTCTCTTTCATAGTTTTCGCGTAATGGTTTGATTTAGTCATATTTTGCATGTTTCCGTTTTAACGACTATACTAAAACCAATTGACATACCAAACTCAAAAAAATTACAGTGGGTAAAGACATTGCAGGCTAGTCATGCTCATAAAAATAAATAATAAAAATTATTTGTATTAAAAAAATATATACTGTATTGAATTTTTTAAATTTTTATTTTCAGTTTCAGCATTTTTGTAATGAGTACGGTATAGTGTATTTTCCATTTAATTCAGTCTACAACATTTTGGAGGTAATATTTTAATATCTTTGTTTAGATATTATTATTGTTTTCAATTGCAGTGAAATATGTTTATTACAGACTGATAATTACCATTTAATTTTGTGTAGTAATTGCTCGTGAAAATATTTATCAACCAATTTTGTGTCACGTTAGTATGCAGACCATCCCTTTGTTTCGTTTATTTTTGATATTTGTTTTAATTTTAACGCAACTATAAATTTTGTTTTGTGTTTACCGAATTTATTACGTATGTCAGGAAGGTTAGTAATGTAGGCTATAGTTTTTTGTATGTAAGTTAATTTTCTCATTCGCGATTTTGCTTTGTCTATGGGCTCCACGAGGAAAAGAAGATTGGTGGCTACTTCAAACAATAATGGACGCGGAATAATTACGCCCTGCTAAAATCTGCGTAAATTGGCGTCATCGTAAGGCTAGGCAAATTAATGGGCCACCAGTTTGAAGTACGTAAATAAGACAGCCGAGTTATGGAGAAGAAATTCGTGCTGTAGGCCTCGAAACATTAAATTTTGAGTGAGCAAGATTGGAATCCAGGGACTAAAGATGGCCAAGGAAGTCATTGCACTGCAGATAAGTAAACGTTACTTATGGTAATGACGCCATTCAAGTTTTTATACCATTATACTTCATTTTGCAAAGCTTCGAACTTTCAATATTTTCGTGTAGCCTAAATTGAATTAATTTTGAAGAAAACAAGTTAAGACATCCATATTTTTTTTGTGAACTAATTTAATGCCTAAATTCAGAGGCCCTGAGATGTTTAAACTGACTAGCTACCGGCGCATTGCTATTTTACAAATATCAATTTGGATTTGAGTTAATTTGTGTGAGAGAAACTTTTAAGATGGTATAATTTCAAAATTTACAATAGTGCAAGGCAATACTTTCCCATATTTCGTTCTAGTATTTTAAAATCACTGTTCAAGATGCTACCTAAATTTGCTCTACTTTCATTTTCATTTTGCTGCAAACTATAGTAATTTTTAAAGTCAAGGAACTTTCTAAATATTTAAATGAAATATTGTAAGGATGTGTGCATAATTACAGAACTATGATTTTACCATTCAGTTTGGTACCCTGAATAAACTTTTCTCTTTTATAGATCTAAGTCAGTAAAAATATGGGTTATGTTTATTTTGTTTCAATTAAACAGAAATTTACAGCTAAGCATTTTATTGAGTTATGTTAATATTAAGAGTGAACAGTATGTCTCAACACATTTGTATCTCTAGGTATGTCACTCATGTCTACACTTACTCATACACTTTGCTACATCTATGATTTGTTTCCACAAAACCCTAACTAATCCAGTACCCTTGTCACACTGGAATTTGACAGCTGTAGTTTTGTTAGCCTTGCACCTATATGGTTCTTAAATTAATGCACCGCACTGACAATCTCTTAAAAACCAGTTAAGAGAATTTTTAAATTATTACACTCGTGTAAGTGGCGAACACATTAAAGGTCCCTGTGTTTAACTAAGAATTTTTATTTTCCTTCTTCTCCTATTTACTGTATTTACCCGAATATGTGACGACCCTCTTTTATGGCCCCTTGGTAGACTGAAAAATTTTAATCTTGCCACACATACTTGGTAACAGGCCCGGAGAATGAACTTAAAAAACTAAATGTGGAATTCATTTTAGTACGCATATGCCTAAATAAAACTGAAAAAAGTTTGACCTGTCATCAAAGAAAAATATTTTCACCAAGTCTGTGTATAGTTTCGGTTGCAGCACAACTGTTATGAATTTTTGCAAGCCTAACCCCCATTACTTGAAATTTCACATTGAAACTAAAACATTAAAATTTTCTTTGCTGCGATGATGGAAAACCTTGTATTTCCTTAACAGGGCCACTCATTTAACACCTGCTTTCATTTCTCAGCAGGCCTAACCTTCAACCACAAACAGAAAAACCTCTAACTCTTTTGAAGCAAAATAAAATTTTTTAAATTATGCCAAGATAGTGTAAAAAAATATAAAAAAATCTTTTATTATAAATAGTTTATTTTTAAGCGAGAAAACAATGTACTATGGTTTACAGAGACATTTAATTCGGTGTTCGACTAAAGTCGCATGTCGTAGTTTAGAAATATATTGTATAATTGACTACAGTTGAATGTCGCATCGAAGGAGTTAACACATACGTATTTAGACTGCTGGTAACTTAAAAAATACCACCTTAATTTGTAAAGTGCAAAGCGAGAGACTTACGTTGGCAGTTACTTCACTATATCCAAAAATAATATCTAAGGGCCACGCTATGTCCCACAGAAAAAAAGACTACAACGAAAACCTTGCGCTCCAATTTGACAAACTGTTCATTATCACCACCATCTGCAACCAGATACGCCTATCTCAAAGCATTTACTTTTGCCACCATGTCATAAGATAAACCGGAGACGTGTAATTTGATTCCAACTCCCAATGTTATGTCTGCTGTTCCTTTTGCAGTAGCACATTGCTCTATGAGAAGTTTTTGTTTTATATTTTGTTATTTATAAATTGGTATGTAATTGCGATTTTAGAATATACATATGTAACCTTTCAGTTATTCTGATAAGTTAAAATATAAAATATTGATAAACACACACTCATACCACTGTATTCAGTCCGTAAATTTATAACCACCATAGAAAATAGAACATAAGAATGTGAATTTTGCAAGCGGTTCCAGCTCTAGCAGTCGGTAACACGTCTCAAGCTTCAACTATGCTAAAAGCTGTAGGGTTTCCCACGTTGTCATTTTAAGGTATTTTATAACAGTACAAAGAAAATAAACAAAGTACTTTAACCTCAACTACACCAAAGCACTTTGGCAGACTTTCTGCACTTCTTATACCTTTGGTCTCTGGCCATCTACATTCACTACACCTCTTGGTATAGAGGTTGTAAAAGGTGCAGCTTGCCTAAACAAAAGCTCTTAACTACATCTGAGTTTGGGGTGAAGGATCCACGACACGCCCCCATGAACAGATTTGGCCCTGGTTGAGGACTCTATTGCAGCTAAGCTATACAGTAGAGCCCCGATTTAACGAACTTGGGAATAACGAAAACAGAACGATTTAACAAAAGGATTTCCAGGAATCTTGAAAGAAAGAAAGAAAGAAAAAAAAAAAAACTAACTTTGATAAAATCGAATGTTAATTGTAAGTTAAGTCCTTTAAAAATACTAGCACCGACCGCCGTATATACTTATTTCTCCGTAGAAAAGCTTAAACCATCCGCCGAGAAAAAAAAAATTGTTAAAATTCGTTGAAAACTTTGGCCGCTAGAGTGATTTTGAGACACGCGCGGGCGCGGCCAAGCGAGCAACGCTGTATTGGAGAAGAAGCGCGCGCCTAGATCCTCATCCTGGCGGCTGGCGAGTGAACGAGCATCTAGGTACCCAGTCTCCACAGCGCGGCGGTGGACAGCGCAGGCACTAATTCACAGATAGTGCTTCGGGTCTCCGTTAGAATGCGCTGCAGTGCGGCGTGCTTTATTGATTAATTCTATTACAGATAGAATGCAGTGGTGTCCAGCGTGATTATTTACACTCGATCGTCCCGTGATAAAACAAGGGGGTTGTAAAAAAAATTGGTAATATTATTTATTCCGACTCTTTACAACAAATTTATAACCGTAAACGTAAATAATTTGTTTCTGTGATGCTAAAAAACGCTTGAGTACAAAGCATTTTTAGCGAGCAGGCCAACACAAGTTTTTTTAACGAGCGTGGCTGCATACAAGCTACAATGGCCGCCGTCGTGCATATTTAGTTATTATTTTGCTGTTGTCTCAAAATTTTTCATTCCATTTTCATTAAATTTTTTTTTTACTATTTTCCATGGGATTTTCCTTAATTTTGTTGGTGGAGCGGGCCGGAGAGGGACGGAAATATTAACGGCTCGGCGGTGTTAGTCATCACTTATGTGTTGATGGCGCGCGCAAGGACGGTCTAACTCACCATGCGCACACTCGCCGAGTGTTCCACTGGAAGTTTTTTCGCAGATTTTTTTCTTTTCATTGCTGTGGCTTACCTATTGCGGTTAATGCATTTTGTTATTGTTTTGAGCCAATATACTTTTTTAAAATTCCCTTAATTCCAACGAAACATGCCAGAGGATTAATTTGGGGGGGGGGGGGGGAAAGGGGGTGGTGAAGTTGGATTTAACGAAAAATCAATTTAGAGTAAACATTTTCGGGTCCCATCACATTTCGTTAAATCGGGGTTCTACTGTACTATAAAATCTTTGTCGCAAAAATAATTTAATAGTTGCTGAGAAATAACAAGTTATTCCGATGTTCTTTTTTATCCAAGCAAAGAGGATTGCTGACATTCTTCACATAACCAGACATGCCAACTTTTTAAAAGACCTATCAGTACAATCCCCAAAATTAAAAAAAAAGTGCGCGAAATTCACGCTGCAAATTCTTGTGCACATTTTACCAACACATTTTAAAAAAATATTAATTAATGCTACTTTCAATGAAAACATAGATGCAGTATCAGTTTTCATAGTCATGAATATAATATTGAAACTCGCCTAATTTCCTTTGACAGTGCAAGATGGTCAATAGTTAAGAGGTAAACTGTGGTATGTTAATCCATTATACTAGATATTTGGAAGTAAATAAATTTAGCAGAATAAAGTACATCTCTAACAAAAAAAAATATTTACACTTTTCAGGGAAATTTTTCTCTTTAGCTACTCTTTCTTTAAAGAAGCTGCAGTAGTAGTAGTAGTAGAGTCAGAATCGTTGCTGCCATGAGTAGCTACAGAAAAAGGCACTGTTGGTAAATTACTTACAATATTTTGTGTTGCCTTTGCAGCCATCTCTTGCATAAAGCTGTAAATTTTGTCCTTCCACAGCCATACATTTTGGCAACATCCAACTTGGTACTAAACATTTTCCGGAACAGTGCCCCAGCATGATCTCCTACACTTTTTAGAAGGTTATATTCAATCAAAAAATATGTTAATAATCATTCTGCACGTATTATTTCAGTGTCCGAATTTTGACTAACAAAAAATTATGATCTTTGAAAGAACTGTGCAATGGGAGTGCATGACTGGATTCAGTTTCTTGGACGTACTCCATTGCAAACTGAACGACTGTCAAAGAAAACTATACAAATAAAAGAAAACCATAATATAAGCAGAGTATGCTTTAGTCAGCAAGATACATACACAACAAGAAATTCCAAAATGGAATCGGGTCAAATAGAAACAAGGAACAAACAGATAATAAATGAAATTAATAACAAATAAAATAAAAAACCAAGTAACATGCGACACAACGATGAGATGAAACAAAAAACACAGCAAATATCAGACACGAACAGAAAAATAACAAAAAGACACAACAAATAGACGAGACAAAATGCAACAGATAACAGACATATACAGAAAAGACAAACGACACAACGAAGAGACTAAATAAGACACAGTAGTTTTCCAGACAGACAGTGTTACGACGTTTCGGGAACTGAAATCTGTTCCCGTCATCAGGTAGACACACAGGGTTCAGGAACACGAGTGCGACTGCGACAAAAAATTACTAACTTTTCTATTTATTTCGCCACTTTTAACATTTACTACGTGTTTTGAGCACTTCAGCTGATTGGTAATATCATTTTTCCCGCCGTGAGCGACGTTTATGTCACACCTAAATATTGAGCAAAACACGAAATGCTGCCCCTTATCTGACTTTAAAACACACGGAAAGTTTCTCATTTATTCATTAAGGAACGTTTGAACATACTGTTTTTTTCCACCAACAAGACATTTTAGCAGTAACTGCGAACGACTTACCACGTGCTACTACACAGAAAAGTGAAAACTGTTACAGCGTGGATTTGTACCGTGTGTTAAGGCAAATAAACAACTTGCTCCAGAGGCCAATGCATGCTGATAATATCCTGCACCGTCAACGAGAATACAAAATCTGTACAAACGTCCACTGCATTCACAGGCCTGGCCTGCACGCACGCACACCATTTTAGAAAACAAAGCAGTCATGAAAAACAACTTCGTGCGTGATTGGCTAACTGTGCCGCGCTGAACAGCAATTAGCCAATAAGGTAATGGGTATCATTTAAGAGCCATCAACCAATGAAGAAAATATACGCGAAAAACCAACGAACACAAAGCCCGTGTCGGTAACGGAAAAGTCGAAAGGCCCTACATATTTATTTAATTATCAACAAGTCTTCAAATCTGTACAATTTAGACACTTTCCCGTAAAATCGTACAAGTACAGTTTCCGTACATTATATGGGTAAATCGTACAAGTTGGCATGTCTGCATAACGTATGAGACAGGGCAACAATGTTATGCCGAATATTCACACACATTGCTGAATACAATTGTAATTGAAACTTTTTGATAAGTTTAAATGTATTTGTTAATTTACCTTTTTTCTTTCTGTGTAATGCTTGGCTTTGATTTACAAGCTTTGTGGACCCTTTCGCATGATAAAATTTTGTTTAAATTATTTGTCAAATTTATTGAATGGTTAAAAATGGTTATTTTAGACTGCTGTTAGCTCCGAAAATATCACCTCAATTTGTGAAGTGCAAAGCGAAAGACTTACATTGGCTGATACATCATACTATTAAAAAAATAATAAAGTGAAACCCCTTATTTACACTTTTCAGGGGGACAGGACGAAAAAGTGTATATAGCGGGAATGTGTAAATTAAGGGAAATATCAAAAAAACTCATTCAGCTTACCTTATTTAGTACTTTTGTTTTCATGTTGCATAAAAAACTCTCTACAGGTAAAATTGAAGCAATAGTATTCATGCAAGCAATGCATTTATGTATATTATTTTATCAAATAAAATTTGGGAAGATTTATGGCACGTGCACATACCAAGAGAACATCTTAAAATGTTAGATCTGATTACCATTTTTTTGCAAATGCTATCACGAATTTAAACAAATACAGCATGCATTTGAATGGGAATGTAAAGTTCTTTATTCAGATCAACACATGTTTCCACGAACTCGTCACACTTCTCTATTATTACAGTATCTATTTTTGTTTTATCGAAAGTGTCAGCTTTTTTTAAAATAACATTACAGTTTTATAACCATCTGAAACACGCTGCAGTAAAATGAAAATTAGTTAAAACACAACTGTCAACTGTTTATAATAAAACATTTTCAAACACGTTTCGAAAATTTTAGGTTAAAGTTACCGTTATTTGAGCTTACAAAGACAAACGAACATACGTAAAGAGATCAATGTTGCCAACATGAATACAGCGATTGATAGCGTTCGAGACAATAGCACTAGCGGCAGCAATATTCTTGCAGCCATCTTGAATTTATTGTGTCGTGAGTGCAAGCGTTACACGTGATCACGGTCATGCGCCTATGACTTTGCATGTGATCGCCAACCTCGTGCTGTTTCTTCTTTGCTCTATTTCCCAACCAGTTTACATGTCATTTCTTCGTCATCTATGACTCTGAAATCTCGTGTTTTTCTTGTATTCGGATGGTGAAAACACGGGCGAAAAATGTAAACAGCAGGAAAAATAAAATTTTGATGATGTGATATGTGGGAAAATTTAACATTGCACTAAATGGCAGACAAACGCGACCTGAAGAAAAACGTACAATTTGCAGACACAAATAACGGTAACGTAAATACGAGGATTCGCTGGGGTCACCGCTTAAAGTTCCATAGAACGCAAACATTTTATGCCAGTTTAACGAACTGTGAATAGAGGAGATACGCTTCCGATCGAATGTCATCCTCTGGCTTCTATGGCTCCGCTGTTCCCATGCAACAAACGTGGAAATTTGAAACCTTTGAAGACAATTCTTAATTGCAATTGTTACAATTTGATGCACATAAATTACAGCTGTGCACTGCTACACCAAGTTTTAACATTTACTACAACAGTTACATATTGGCTGTCACCGCAAAGAAAAAGGCTTTATGTATGGTAAATATGGTACCCATTTTCTACTGATGTGTTACGATTACCTCTCACTATCATCTGTACAGTAGACATATATGTAGTATACATTTTAAACAAAACTTATGGGTCCTGAACAGTTGTAAAAAAGGAAATATTAGGATGAGTGTCATACTGATAAAAGAACTAGCATCAAACTTTTATTAATATTGACTGTTATAAACATTGCATGCAAGCAATTAAGAACTATCAAGAACTTACGTTTTGCAAATCTCTGTGAAATTTGCAAATGATGTCTTCTTGGTGCCGATCCGGACAACCTGAGGGGGCCTCATGACAAACTTCTGTTTCTTCCCGGCAACCATGTCAGGATTCTTGTCACGCATGATGTCGAAAACACGTGTAAGCAGTTCGTCATATGTGTAGTCTCGATCCACTCCAAACCAAGCAGTCTGACTTCCTTCAACTGCAAATAGTAGTTATCCATGTTATATATTGTTACTGACGTGCAAGTGATTACAATATTTACACACGTACTTCTTGCACTATATACATATGAGTTAGTACCCAACTACGCTGTAAAGCACGGTTACTCCCACACGTGTCAGCACAGTAACATCCTCCACATTCATGTTAAAGATCATGGCTAACTGCAAAGTATCTACCACTTACAGCTTACAAGAGGAGAAGATGAGGAGAGAGAAAGGAGAAATTAAAGAGAGAGAGATGGAAATATCGGGAAACAGACAAATTGTAATGGCCCCAAATGACCCTCTAGTTAAAAGACAAACTGTGATATGTGAAACAGTGACGGAGGCATATGCGACAATATTACAGTACAACCTCGATTTTACGATGACAGCGATTGTACAACGATTTTCTCAGGCACCGTCAAATTTAAAATTAAAAAAATAGAGGTATTGCAATTAAATATAATTGTTATACGTAACATTTAAAACTTGTTTGTTTTGTGTGTTAGCGATGATTAGAAAGATGTTTGAGCAAAAAATGACTTTGTACTTGAATTTTTCTTACATTTAAGGGTTCTAAATGGTCTACATCGATATTGCGACAACATTGATTTTGAGTCGATTTTTTTGAGAACCGTAGACTGTCGTAAAATCGGGGTTCTACTGTAAATCATAGCTGCCTCATACATAAATACAGTAAAACCCCTTTAAGACAATTGTGTTGGAACAGAAAAAAATAATGCTTATTAACCAGGAAAACTTCTTAAAAAGGTAGGATTATACATGTTCACATAGACAAGACGCAACATTACTTGACTTACTAAGCAGGAAACTTCTTTTTCACTGTATAACAGGGTGTCTAACAGATTGTAAAAGTAAAATTTAGTGACTTTTCCTTGAAAAACTGTTTAAACAGAATTAATTAATTTGTTTTTAAGAAATGCAACACAGCCGACAATTTTAATTGTTTCCTCCAACTGCTGATAATGCGAAGCATATCCAATTTTAAAACGTGTAATCAATATATACCTAAATTTAAGTTGTCTGTAGAAAGATGACTATGATAACTATATACAAACTAACTTAATTATTTATTTTACTTGCACAGTGCACGAGAAATACTAGTAGCGTAAACATGTACGTTTGACAAATGATTTAACAAGAATCAAACACCAGAAAATAATTTTCGTGACTTATACCAAGATATACTTTAAATTATTGATTATTGTGGGACTTTCGTGACCTTTTTCACAAATCGGGATTTTCGTGACTTTAGTGACCTAGTAGACATCCTGTAGAAGTTTCTAATAACATCAAAAGGAATTACAGATGTACTCTTTCTTTAAATTATAAACTAATCACAGACACACAAAACAAATAATTACTTGTCAGCTCAAGAGCATTTTCATTAACTTAAAATCAAAAGCAATGTGAACATTGTACTTTAGGTCACTACTGCAAACATTTACCGGTAATGTACTAGTTTGCTTCAACAGTTGTTGAATAACTAGGTTTTATACTCTTGTAAAACAATACTTTCTGTTTTATGCACAACTGATAACTCAAATGTATACCACTTGCATGCAATAAAGTAAAAATCAGGTAACTTAATGTGAGGCGGTCACAGCAAGAATGGGGACGTTTGTGGTCGGGGAAGTATGTTCCTCTAATCTATTACTTAGTTTTTCGGTTTGAGTAGACCTAATGTTTGGGGTAAAATTTAAACTTTCATGTGTTGGTTAAGGCATTGTGCAGCCGGAGTATGGAAACTTAATGTGAATTGGCTAACACTTCACGTATTGTCTTTTCAACCAGTATCACATTTCAGTTCTATGCAGAAATTTGTGCACTTTTAATGTGAACTTAATACAAACTAATATCGAAAAAAATATTCAAAATTATGTACCGAAACTTTTGGGTGTTAATTAAATCAATATGTGAAGAAAGCTCTGTTACATTATTCATCAGGATCACACAGCCATATAAACAATGCAAACCTCCATTACAAAACATATATTTTTTTTGACAAGGATGTGATTTAAATAAGTGCTGTAACATTACATTTTGGTGCCATCACCAGGATATGATGTGCTGAAGGAGGGTCACTTCCCTTTACATTTTTGGTGCCGTGACAAGGATGAAAGGATCGTGTGGCAATCAGCTGTATTACACTAAATTCACATAAATTTTATTTTTATATTGCGTATATAAAAAAAAGTGCCTACTTGTACTACTACTACTACAGTAAAATGTGATTATTTCAAAACCTTGCTGAGGGTATCATTGCTTTAAAATTTACTATCATAATTCTAATGCAACTCTTATTTGTAATTATTCATTAAAATAAAATAAAACTTTACACTCAACAGTCCACAAGAAAAATACTATAACAGTAGAATCCCGAATATCCGTGTGTGGATTATTCAATTTGCGTATTATTTGCGCAAAATACTTCACTTTAAACAGTTGAGCCGATTTCAATAGAAATGACTCCCAAAATAAGTTACCAACACCTAATACACCATGGGCAAGAAAAAAACCATGTCCACTAACCAACGCTTATAGCTCATTAGGGACCAGGACTTTGTTTGACACATCGTTCTTGAGCAAAGAAAACACAAAATAGTTTAAATCTCATGTAATAACCAATTCCAGAAGTAATTC
>PNEQ01004967.1:0-18868 GCA_003012365.1 Medauroidea extradentata | reverse complement strand
TGATTTCACCTTAAAAAACAGTTAGAACTTTAAATTGCACGATTTTGCTCAATAGCAATATTGTAGGCTACGAATTCTACAATGTGGCCCTTATTCGAAGATGATATCTTTAAAACTGACTGAGATACCGCAAATTTAGTTTAACATTGAAATCCCTATCCAGCTCTACTGCTTGCGAAGGGATGGAGTCCGCCCTTAACCAAACCTTGTACTGACTCTGATAGAACATTCTGGTTGCATGAGTTGATAAAATAATATGGCAGATCAATTATTTTATTACAAGTACATTTTTCTCTCTCTCAGTAATTTTTACGTTTCTCGAGAACAGCATTGAATCAGCTGTGTTGATATCTCGGGGCAAGTTTCGCAAGAGTCCTTCCACCCTTCGAATTATCAGCCAATCACGGGTGTTTGAGCTCACCTATTGGCTAATGACGTTGCCGCAGCCAGTGGAACAGCCAAAACACTACGGCACAGCTGTAGTGATTCGGTCACAAACTGAACGCTATTGACCGCAATTAAAAGAACTTATTTATTTTATGCTAACCATGCAATGTTGTACAAAATACAGCATTACATACGCATACTGTATTTTTGTCGTTAATAGCAGACTATTAGGTCTCTTCTTGAAGCTAAACTACGCAGTACGCCTTGATTTATCAGACGGTACTAAAGTTAAGATTTTATTTGGAGTAAATTGCATTTTATTGCTGCGCAAACAAACTACTATCCCCATTTATACTCTTCGGAGTTTAAGCCATACTCGATTTAACCGTATAAACTACTTTATTCAACGCATTTTCACGGCTTGAACGCATGTTGCTGTTGTTTGTGTGTTATACACATTTAAATGTACAGCATCGTGACATCACACGGACATCAATATGGCGGATCCGCAAAACAAGACTGCTCATTTTACTTAAGTGGAGTTACACAGACGCAACGAAAGAAAGGTGTTCATTAAATTAAACACACTTTTAAATAAAAGTATAATAAAAAATAGGAATATTCCCTATTGTTTTTATTGGCAGCACAGTTTTTGAATGAATATAAATAACGCGTACGAGATACTAGTCCAGTGTCCAACACCGAAAGTTGCTTCTTTACTTAGTAGGCTGCTAAGAGAGAGAGAGAGAGAGAAAATAGAGAGAGAAAAGAGAGAGATATTTTGGTCAGCACCTAACATGATAGAGGTCTTTAGCACTGGCGAGTGGTGATATTTGAGTATGGAGCAGCGCCGGAATGAAATAGCGGGGGAAACAGGAGATCCCCGCCGACCAGCGGCATCAACCGCCACGAAGTAAGCGGCTAAGCCTAATATAAAGTGATTTTTGAGTATTGTTAAATAACTCGTAGGCCAATCACACAAGTTTCACGAAATACAATAAGAGGAACAAAGTCAAGACCACGGCATACACAACTGTGCCCAATAAGAAAAACACATAAACATAGCCAACAATAGTTTCAATGTTGATAACGCCATCTTGGATGACAAATGAAATAATTATATCGTAACATTATTCGCAACGAAAGCAGCTAAAATACTGATGTTACGGTACGACCTACAATACCTATATGCTGTGCGGAATAGTCTCGTGAACACCGAAATAGCTATTTATGTACAGAAGTTACGATAAAACTACAAACGTACGTATTAAAACTAAAAAGTGGGAAATTAGACTAACTAATCAGGAGGGTGGGAGATAAGTGGAAAATCAGGATTCTCCCGCCAAAAGCAGGAGAGGTGGAAGGTCTGTAAATACAATAAGTTACTTACAATTGGCACATATTCTGTTGATGCCTAACACTTTCCAGTTCTATGCTTACAACAGAAAAGAACTGCTAGCTTACCATAGAGAATATATTAACAGATTTAGTGTAGAACATTATGGTCAACTACACAAGAAAAACCCTAAGTTACTTCTTTGCATGTAGAACTTCTTTCCCTTAGTAATAATGGCAGATAAGTATACAACAGCTTTACACATGTACAAAGCCATTAATACAATAGTCATACGATATACACCGACGAATTCGAAAAGTATCACATAAAAATAGTACACATATATACAAACAAGAACCAACATCAGCTGTACTAAAATAAACACATCCTCCATATTGTACACATCACACATCATGAGATCGTAGGAACAACAAATACATGATTGCATCAGGATTTCACTACTGCACAGCCCGATTAACACTCTATAATTATGCTAAGTCATGCACAAATTCACTAACTGTCTCACTGATTATAGGTTCATAGAGCATAAACAAATGTTGCTGATAAATAAAATATGATTCAACTAACAGGATTTGTTCACTAATATTTGCTACAAAAAATAATCATTTTCAGAAATATACTTTAAAATTGTGAGAGAGATTAGTTAGTGGTCCAGGATAAAGTGAACACTCAAACAAACCCTGATAAATTTCTATTTTCAGTCAGTCAACCACTTCCAAGAAAAATAAGTGTTAATTATTACAGTACCATCAAAATCTATGTCCTTAGAGTCATCAGTTTTGGAAGGCTCCTGATTTTCTTTGTCAGTAACTTGCTGGTCCGCAACTTCATTGCTGTCACCTGCATTTCCTTCCGCTAATGCTGCATCTATATCAAAAGTGGTCTTCTTTTTCTTTTTTTTCTTTTTCAAAGAGGGGTCAAAAATCTGCAAGCACAAAAATGTATTGCTCAATGTTATTCGGACAGATATCAGTACTACTTGTTCTATATTTATGGAAATTTGATGGCAAATAGTGAATATTCCAACAAAACAATACTACAGATCCAAAAATCAAATCATAATCATTAAAAAGTGTCAAGTAGCCTACATTAAGTCCAACAAACTGCTTTTTTCACAACAGACCGACCTATAAAATTGTTATTAATTTGTGACAAGTGATGAGATTCAGGCTGGCACTTCAACAGCAAGGTCTTGAGTGTTTGTAAGAATGAAATGAGGCGAATACGGCACACTAACATAATGAGGGTGGGACGAACAGTTGTACACCTTAGTAAACATGACACCGGTAATAATAATGTCCACCACTTTTCCCACATGTGAAAATCAGGACTGGTCCAACCTGGAATCAAACCTTAATCATCGTGGTGAGAAGTCCGTGAGCACTAACGCATACCGGTAATCAGTGACAAAATATGGCACTGCAATAAAACTGGCTTGAACTTTGTAATGTTGTGATAAATTGCTGGAAAAATGACATTTTATCATTAGTAGAAGCAGAATAAAGTAAAATTATAGTTATATATTTTGTTCCACTATTACATATATTTTGTAGTTTGAACTTTTGAACTAAAGACAAAATTTAAATGTTAAAAGTGTATTTCGATCACACCTATGAAGTTTATCAATTTTTCTTCAATGGCAAAACTAAACCACCATGAAAAAGTATTACACAGCATGTTCCAACAAACTACAGTATTTTGGCAACATGCAGTAAAATGCAGCAACTGCATGGTCGTCAATGACTACATATTCCTTCGGAAGATGTGTAACGCAACCATGTGGTAGTTTGCCTCCAAAAACAGCCCTAAAATAATGACTAAGACAGTTAATACACTGAATTAACGAAAATAAACTAAAAACTCAAGACATTAATAAACACTGCTTAAACCAATTTATAATGCAAAATTTGCACATATATGACAACAGTAGTCCTCTAGAGGATCACAGACGTCAGTTAAGAGGCTTGCACTAGGTGGTTGAACTAGTAAAATAAATCAAAAGATGGGCTTAGATCCTGTGTGCTTCCAGGATCTCATTATGCTTGTAGATCAATACAATGCAAATTATATCTTCAACATCACGAGATTTTTTCATGTGTCGAAAGCCAAAGGATTGAACGATGCTAGGATGAACTTGAATGATTTACCTTAAGGTCACCCAACTGGCTAGCAAAGATAGGGAAAAAAAAGAATAATGGAAAATCTAAACTACATATTTGAGACAAGCAGTTAAAACAAAAATCATTTTCAAAATATTTGCAACAGAAAGTGTGCTACAAAAAGAATACAATGACTTTTTTTACTGTACAACTTTGTTTTAATAGTTTGTAAGTTGAGTGATCTTCAGAACTGAGAGGCTATCACAACATAAAATTTGTACTTTTAGCATTCAACAGACAGAAGAAAAGTCAGTGGACACAAATATAACTGTAGTAAGTTAGAAGTTATACAGATTCATTGAAATTTCACGATGTGGTAACGAGCTGCAAGGCAGGCAGGAAAAGTAGCAAGTGGCAGCATTTTGAATGTTAGCAGACACATGTGGACATTACCACTCTCTCTTATTGTACTAATTTATCGATAAAGCATCATCTCCACTTAACCTATCAAATGCAGTAATGCTGTGGCCAGCAAGACCATACAGGCATATTAGGTGACTACCTAAAATAGCAAGAAGCCTGGGATGGCAGGGCTATATTAATCCAATAACAGGAAATAGCCTACAGTTGAAAAACTTAGAAATATTAACTTAATACATTGATGTAATGAACTAAATGAACTTAGTTTACCTTCACATCCACTAAACTTACTGTCCACATTGACAAAACAACTTACATTAAATATTCACCTCGTAATTCTAACATACAAGTGGGAAATTATATAATAAATAGTACACAAATCAAACAACTAAGGGAAACTAAGTTTCTAGGCATGAAGAGTGATGAGCATCTGATTCGAGGAACCATTTTGATAATCTAGCACATAAATTAAACTTGGTTATATTTGCACCCTGCTGCACGGGTACCTAATGCATTTCTCTTACATTCACTCCTTGGTTTCTTATGGTATAATTCTTTGGGGAAATTAAGTAGAAGAAAAAAACTGAAACATCAAAAAGCAGCTCTCAGTCATATTTAAAATGAAAAGTAGAGATTCATGTAAACATATTTTTAAAACACATATGCCATTAACATTTCCTTATTAATATTTGTCACAGAAAATGGGCAAAATTTTAAAACCAATACTAATATGACTTCATACAGCTATAACTTAAGAAATTGTAAAAATAACCATTATCCTATCTCCAGATTATCGCTATACCAAAAATTTTTCATTATATGGTATAGTCTCTCTCGTGAAAGAATTCCATTTTCTGACAGTTGTTAGCATATTTTTTACAGCTGTTTCAGTGGAAAAAGCAATGTGTTCCTCTACCACAGGTGATTTCTGAACAAACCAACTAAGTTGACAAGCAACAAACTGTGCAGTGTATCAAAATGAAAAGTTATTTTCCTGTAGCTCTGTACACACATGGTAATCTTCAGAAGTGTCAAAAACTTATGAATACGTATTATAGGTCATTCGAAATAAAGTGAGCACTAAAGATATAACCTTTGAAAAAAATCACTAGCCGTTGCTGCATATAATTCAACATTGACAACAGTTACATTACTGCTTATACAGTTGGCAGCGAATTATCGCACATAGTTCCATGTATTTTATATTTAAATACAACATTACTGAAAGAACATAAAATGGAATCGACCTCTCCGTATTTAATATACTTTAAAATATTTATTTATGATAATATTGACATACTTACTGCCTGTATAAGTTTACTTAAACGGCGCCAGTAGAAAGTGTTTTAATCCGAGCCTTTCAAATTCAACAGTCATTAGCGAAAGGAGTCTAGCGCAACGCGCACTGACGTAGTTAATTATTTCACAGACAGGTGGCATCAGAGTTAGGTTTTCGCCACTTAGCTTGGAAGCATAATGACGGTACAAGAGGAGAATGTTGTAGTGTTTGTCCGTAGTGCAATAAATATGGGTTTCTGATAAAACACATTCAAAAGTATTAGAAGTGACTGTTTCCTCATTGGTAATATGTAAGTTGTTATGTGTTACGATCGCCAACATGAGGATCTTGATTTAGAAACAGCAATTTTTTTTTGTTTCATACACTAAGAAAATATGTTGTTTTTGTCGAGTACATCGTTGTTCATGGCAGTATAACAGGTTTGAATTCTTAAATTGCGTGTGTCATTATGGCGTGTTTTTTTGTGGCGGTTTTGAGTTATAAATTCAATTTTCATGTGTACATATTTACGAGTTACGAGATACGAAATGGCAATAGTGCGGGTCGTATAAATTAGAGTCGATGCACAGAAACCAGTATTAAAAGACGTTAAGTTAACTCACAGGTATTTATAACTAAGATTACTATTGGTTATACATTTTATTCAATACCTGTGTAGACATTGTTGATAACATTTTCAGCCCAGTGTAATGTAGATGTAAACATTGTACAAGCCTATGTAAATTCAAGCATGTGGCAATGTTTACGTTTACATACCGTGGAAATATATAAACTGGCAGAAAATAGAAATTAATCAGGGCTTTTTTGAGTGCTCACTTTATCCCGAATCACCTATACCTAAGATAGACATATATTGCACAATTAGACAGTCAGCTGAATGTGCTTTTGCACAAACCAAATGAGGCGAGGCAAGTTCTTACACGGAAACAGCTTTAAAAACAAATGCCAACACAACTGTCAAAAAAATGGAATTCTTTCATAAGACAGACTACAGTTATTATACTATTGTTTCATGTAATTATGTGTTGTGCATGAATAATAATCCTCTATGGCTATAGGTGGACTGTGATAAAATTAACGTTTTTGAAGATCTTGCAAAGAATAATACTAATTTAAAAAATTAATTTAATTGTGACCTCAGATATACTTTTGCGTTCACTACAATCCATACACTGTAATTGTTATGTAGGGCAACCTGTTTACATTAAAAACTGGCACGAACATACAAATTATTTAAAAGGCTGAATGTAATTAAGGTTTAAAATTTTCTGAAGTATTATTTGTAAAACAATAAACAATGTGCAGATAAAAACTGTTGAATTGTTATTTATTTCAAATGATTTATGGTATAGGTCATTCGAGATGAAGTGAACACTAAAGATTTAACCTTTGAAAAAAATCACTAGCCGTTACCGCATATAAGTCACCATTAACAAGAGTCACTTTACTGCTTGTATGATTGGTAGCGATTCATTGCATGTAGTTCAGTGTATTATTCTATTTGAATACAGCATTTGTGAAATAAATTAAATGAAATAGACCTCTATACTTCAAAATATTTATTATCTTATTGATATTTCCACTTACTGTATACTAATTAGACTTAAATAGCGCCAGCACAATGTGATTCTACCGCAGGCCTCAGATCATGTTGCACATTACAGCTTGCTCCACACTTCCGACAGTTCAAAATTTCACAGACAGGTGGCATCAGAGTTAGGTTTTCGCCGCTTTGCCAAGTTGCATCACTTGCGTGTGTTTGTCCATTGTACGTGTCTGATAAACACGTTCAAAAGTATTGGAAATGACTATGAATATCATTGCCAAATGATGTGAAGCCATTGGTATTCTGTAAATTACGTTTTATGATTGCAAGCCTAGAAACAACATACTTTTTATCTCACAAATTGAGAAAATACGTTAGTTATTTTTTCTGTTAAGTGTGTCGTCGTCGTTTGTGGCAGTAGAACTGAAAGAAGCTTGAATTCTTGAATTGTCAGGTGTATTTTTAATGGCGGTTTTGAGTTATAAATGCAAATAAACTATGCCAGCATTTACGAGATTCGTAGCGGCAATAGTGCGTGTTGTATCAATTAGTCGACGGATAGAAACCAGTGTTATAAGACATTAACATCACTGGATACTCTAGACTATTGGTAAATTCCAGTAGGCTGCACCACGAGTTCCACGCAGGTAGCAAGCTGTCACGTATATCTGTCTCACTCTCGTGTTTCCACACACACTCTCTCTCTAGTACGAGATGATTTCCCAAAGTGCGATAAGATCTTCAACCCAACACTGAGCTGAGCTGCCTAGCGACAACTACTGCACAGTCAAACATAGACTCCTGAACTGGTTATAGTGGCGCAGGTCATTTTTCCTCTTCCAACACTGCTTGTCGACAGCTGGTAAGTTTTGTATACATGGTTCGGGATAAAGTTAGCACTTTCGAAGCCCCCGGTTACTTCTTTTCAGCTGATTAATATATTTATGCAACTTTATAATAAACACGTAGCACCCAAAATAACAGTCAGGGTGTATCGATTTTACTGTAGGCCCCTAATAAAAACTTGACATCTAAGGCCATAGTAAACTATTTTTTATTACTATTCCTGACAACGCAGTCTTCACGAGTGCTCACTTAATCGCAAAAAGCCTATAACATGTTCGCTGTATGATTCCTTTTGATAATTTTCAACTAGGTAGTAATGTGACTTTGATTACAAAGTTTGCTATTTAGTTCTGAATTTAATTTGATTTATTAATTTCCAAGCACATTTGCGAACGCCATCCAACTTGTCATCAAAACATAAGAAACTACGCATTAAAAAAAGTTTAATAATACATAAGAAAACAAAAATACTAATTTTAATAAACAAGGTTTTTCTACATAACCAAGTACATAAGGTAAAAATAAGGGTTCGTTAGAACACAAATTTCAAAATTTTTCTGCAGAAAGACAAAATCATACATTAGGCTAAATTTTATAATAAGAATATTAAATATAACTGATCTGAAAAATATTTAGGCAAACTGTTAAAATTTTTTGTCAAACTCATTACTACTTCCGTAGCAAAAGTTTGGAATGGTTTGTATCCTAAGCTCAGAAACAAGTTTGAACTTATTTAAGAAAAAAATCAATCAATATTATTACTTGAGTCTTCCCAGTAACTGAGAATAGCGAGGCTGTATGGAGACATTACATTAGTGTGTGTGTGTGTGTGTGTAGTGTGTGTGTAGTGTATGTATGTGTGTGTGTGTAGTGTGTGTGTAGTGTGTGTGTAGTGTATGTGTGTGAGAGAGTACAAATAAATGTTTTCCCCCCCCCCTTTTTTTTTTAAATTAAAATATATATAGATACGTAACACTACTCTGAAATTTAAGGCACCTGTGCAATATTTTGCATAATGTGTGGACGACCTTGACATTCTCATGGCAAACATCTATCAGTATCATCGTACAGGCACGATTCCTAAATGTGGACATTTCAGATGAAAGCTCTTCAGTGATTGGAGGCTAAACCTTAGTGAGAAGCAGGCTAGTTAGCTATTACAATCACAGCTGCATCAGCACTGTTAAGTGACTATGCAAGAAAGTGTTTTAATGTGTAACTTGTGTGTTCTAATTTTTAATAGTATAGCGGTCATCTCAATATAGGCTATAAAAGAGAGCACTGACTGACTGATCACACTGCAGCCCAAACAACTTGCCCTAGAATCATGAAAATTTTTGTGTGGGTTCTACTTAGGTTTTAGGCGAGCAATAAGAAGGGATTTTTTTAAATTTTACCTCTAAGGGGTTGAAAATGGGTGAAATGTGTTTCCAAAGAAACGTCAATAAAGCTTGAACCCAACGGCCTATCATCGTGAATTCTGCTTTACTAGAACACACATAAAAATGCATATTAGCCAATTTAAGGATTTTTCGAAATTCAACATTTAAGGAGGCGAAAAGACCTTAAGAATGTTTCCGTTTAACTATCAACATCTATTGAATCCTTTGAGATAGAGAGTTGGTATTCACTTCAAAATGTTGCTTACATAAATACCCGAAATGTAGTTTACGGATCTTTTGAAGCAAGTAAAAAGGGACAAAATATGTTTTTTATGAATCGTCTATATCACTGATACACAATTGACTATCGTCGTGATTTCTACTTCAATTGGTTACGTATACAAATGTCTATGACATGCCTCAGAGACGTTTTGAAATTCTTTAATTAAAGGGGTGAAAATACGTGAAATGTGCTTTCGATTATTCCTCCATATCTACAGAACCAATCGAGATATCGAAGTACACTTTGCTTTAAATTGATGCTTTTCTAAATATCCCAAACACCATTAAAATATATTTTTCAAATTCGGCACCAAAGTGGTTAAAAAAAGAGTAAAATGTGTTTTCGATATCTGCCAGACACACCCAGGCGTCCTGTCACCATATGTGTGGCAGGTTGCATCCATCTTCTTGTAGTAACTTTTCGGTTTTAATATGAAGAAAAATGCAATTTACATTGCTTATTTTGAATGTACATGGATATAACTACTACGTGCATGTATTCTTTTTTTATTTGCATAATTTATTAATGTTATTAAACATATTGGAAAATAACCCTTTCGCATTATGCATATTTAATAACAAATTAATTTTTTTTTAATTTTAAGTAATGGCGATTGATAGTTTACATAAAGTTATAATATTACCACAAAATTTACTAAATCATCTCTTCTGGTTCTCCAAAAACTGTAATTTCAAAAACCTATAATGCTGAAACTATTAGTTTTAGTGATAATCCTTTTGGCACGAAAGCTTGACTACATGAAACCTATATGTAGGTATAATAATTAGCTATGAAAAATTTCGGGCCCAACGGCCTTAATTCGCAGGTATTTATAACTAAGATTATGTTTGATTATATCTTATATTCAGCCCCCGTGCATTTAACGTGTAGATATTGTAGATAAAATTTATCGGAGTAGTGTACTGTACATTTAAACATTTCATGACCCTGTGTGAATAAAAGCACGTGGCAATATTTATGTTTACATTCTGCGGGAAGATATGAACAGGCAGAAAATAGAAATTAATCAGGGCTTTTATGAGCGCTCACTTTATTCTGAATCACCTATAGTACACCTTTCTTCTCTGCATTACATAAAATAAGGGTCGTTAGTAGGGTTCAGTGATATTGTATGTGACCATATAAATTTTCAAAAAATTATGCACAATACTTTTATTGAGATGTATTGCAACCATGACATTTTGTGATACATTGTAGCTGTGATCAATGTAACTCTTAAATCAGCAGCAAGATTTTTTTTTACATTCTACGCAGCGCAATTACCGAATCCCTTATTTTAACATCTACGGCAGCATAGTCTAAGGATTTACTGTCAAACGATTTGCAGTGCAACATTCCTGTATCATTGGTAGATAGTGATTCAGTTGCCTGTTGCATACTTTTGACGAGATATATATTTGAAGGTCACCTGCACAAAGGTGATATTTACAATAAGAAAGTGATTAGCCAAGATCGTTAATATACAAGGAAAATAATAGTGGTCTTAGAACCGAGCCCTGAGGGATTCCAGCTTTGACTGTGGCACATTCAGATATATGTCATTCCCGGCCTTAACACACTTATACTGATCGCATAAGTAGGATTTGATTCAAACCTGCGAATTTCGAGTAAAATTAAAATTTTTAAGCAATTTCACCAAAATATTTTGATTTACTGTGTTAAACGCCTTTGTAAAGTCTAACAGTGTAAGAAGTGTTAACTGACTGTCTATAGCAACTCGAATATCATCAGTAACATTTAAAAGTGCTGTAGTGATACTATGTTATTTCCGAAAAGCCAACTAAAATTCAGTTATAAAATTACACTTGTTTGTATGTATATTTGTTCATGGGCAATATTCCAGTGCCTTAGACAGAACTGGTAAAATACTGACCTGTCTAAAGTCGTTAAAACTCTCTGGGTGTAATTTAGGTAGCGGACTGACGACCACGTATTTCCAGACCGTAGAAACCACAACATGCATTAATTTAAAATATCTGTTAATGTTCCAATAATGTGCTGCGTAATCTTTTGAATTAGTGTGATGGCTATTTTGTCTACTCCTTCCGTTGTGGATTTTATGCATTTAATGGCCTTATGAACATTTCCTATGATTGTTTCTACGAACTAAAATTTTTCATCACTATTGTTGATCATTTCAGCTATATTTTTAACTGTGCAACACTTAACATCCTTGTTTAGACTATAAAGCAACAACAAAAATTAAGCGTTCAGATTGTTTATGTTAAATGCAGAAAGCTCTGCTTCTTACATGATTTACCTACCCCAATCCCGTGAAGTTTTCCCCAAAGCTTCTTCGGCGATAAACAATCTTTTTCAAAACCTAATGTATATATTTAATTTCGGCATTTCTGGTCGCTTGAGTGCAAAGGTTGTGCAAATGTTTGTATTATTGAAAACTACTATCTGCCCTTTATGATTTTAATTTCAAATCCCTTTTAAATCTGCTGTAAAAATTGTCATGGCTACACATCAGCTGTTTGATGGAGTTCATCCACGGAGCCAGTGGTCTGGCCACAGTGCAGGTCTTTACTGGTTCATTTTATCTAATAAGTTTGTAATTATATCATTGAACAGAGCTAATTTACCGTCTATTGTACCTAGATATTTTACTACGTGCCACGGCATATTTGAGGCATTAATATTCAACTGAGTTTCATGAAATTCATTAAAATTACGGTCGGTTATTAGTTCCAGTTTAAATTGAGGTACTAGAAGTGAATAGCAAGCATAGACGAGATCGTGATGCGAGATTCCCGGCACTCCATATTGCCACATGACATAATTCTGTTAGGAGTTGATGTCCATATGTGATCAATCAATGTGTGTGATGCAGCAGTTTGATGAGTCACATCTAATTTACACACACTCATATTATATGACTAATTTACACACACTCATATAATATGAAGAAGCTAAGTTGGTTAATCGAAGGAACTCACTTGAGTTCTTTGGCAAATCATCTTTAAAATCATCCATCACAATAACATGATCATAATTTTGCCTGATCAAGTTTAATTCTGTTTCTAATGTGGAAAATTCTCCTACACGCGGAGGTTTGTACACTACAGCAAGCAATATCTTGTTCTGTGAAATCATTGCTTCTACTATAACGCACTCAGGTTGTCCTGAATAATTACTAGCAGAACTTGAGATCAATTTGTAGTCCCGTATGTACCCTTCGAAGTACTATCATTTCTCACAATGTTGTAACCCGGCATATCTACAAGATTTGAGGAAAGGATCGGCTTTAACAACATTTATGAAACAAGGATAGCATGCAACAAGAGGGGAGATAGTAAACTTTCGAATTCTGTGAAGTTGCTAGTCAAGGACTGTGCCCAACCTTCAGAGCACGGGGGTGTTTTGACAATATAGTGCCTAACGGTACCGGATGTTCTGGTGACATTGGAGGGGTTTGAGGGAACCAGCAGGGGTGTACAGTCCAGTGTATAAGGTCAAATAGCCCTCAGCTAACCAGCAAATAGAGATGTTGGACTTAACGGTACTAAGGTATCATAATTAGGTACACACATAAAACAATGAAAGAAATATGCAGGCAGCAGTTCCAGTAACTAAAAATTCTTGTGAAGGCAATAAAGGTAAGATTAATACGTTACATTAATTAACTAGATTAAGAATAACTATAACAGAAGTGAGTGTCTAGCATCCCAAAGAGAAGCAACTCTTATTAACACAAAGTTAAATACGCTTTCATACTGCAGGGCATATTACACAAACAGTACTATTCTCCATTCACTATAAGTTGAGTTTTGAAGTAAACAAATAAAGTAATATCATTGCACTTCGCTAGATTCTAACTGGCTCAATTTGTGCAGCGCGCCGACGTACTATTTCCAACCGATAAAACTGTGTACAGTCGGTATCACAGGAAAAAACAACGCCCTATATATTAAAACAATATTGTGTGAAAATTTTGTAGGGCTACATGTTGTCGACACACAGAAACAAAAATTACATAAAAACTTGATAAAAATATTGACATCATGTGCAATTACAGTATATTTCAAATTTAAATTGTAATTTTCAAGCCATGACTAGCGATCGTATTCAAATATTCTGGTACTAACATAAAAAAATATTTGGTAGTACATGCAGAAAAAAAGTAGTAATCAACAAAATAAGTGATTAAACTTACTGTAAAAGTCCTCCTGGATTTTTTGCACTTAGTTTTGGAAAAATGACATTTTATAAATCACCAAATAATCTGTCGATAATTCACGACACACATATTTTTTTGTAAAGAATGTTATGCGAGATTTTTATTCTTGCCTTAAATACATCACTGCAGTTTATTTAGTAATGAAGAAATATATTCACATTTCGAAAACCATGCAAGACATTTTCACTGTTCACGTGCAGCGTCACATAACCTAATCCGCAAGTGATGTAAATATAAACAGACGTGAGGTCGGAATAAAATAGATCAAGGAATTTTGGTTTGGACGAACTGGAATAGATAATGGATACACGGAGAAACCATTCGCAGTAACCACAACATTAACACGTTAATGTCCAAAAATACTTCCAAAAAAATAAAACATTATATCTGATTGTGATATTTCTGAGTTATTTTTACGGTGGTAATTATTACTGAACTAAACTTTTGGTATTTTTGGAGTATTTTACAGCTCTAGATACTGGCAAGTGTACCAAGAAAATCTAACATTAAATGTTGCGTCAGTCATTAAATAACTTGTGAATCAACTGTACGGACATGTCACCCGCTAATCATAATTATAGTAACAAACATATTGCGTCGTTAATTGTGTTTGCAACGTCTGGATATTTTAGATATTTGTTAATAAAACTCTCTCATTAAGTGATGGAGTGGTAAATGTATATGTACACGACACATAGCAAACATCTATTTCTTATGTACGATCACAGTGCACGGTGGTCGGCAGCCAATGAACATGTTTATTTATAATTTGCTTTGTTTCTCCTAAAATTCAACTAAGAGTAAACAGAGAATAACAGAACTAATTTTGTATGTGTTTTGTATTAGGAATTTGAATGTTTTGAATTGAAACATTTATAAAACTCTTATCGATAGATATAAGTAGCCATACAAATTAACATTACCTACACATGTGTGCATGCACACACAAACACTACCACACACATTAACACACACACCAAGGTGCAAACACCAACACGCACACACCAACATGAACACCAACATGCACATGCATACACCAACATGCACACACGATACAACTACGAAAACTTGGTAATATAATTACAGTTTGAAGGTAGGCACATTGCCATGCAATTAATTTTTAAGCAATTTATTTTAAAATAAGCATGTTGTATAAGTTTATAGCTATAATGATGGGTGTTATAATGTCAAATGCTTCGTGTGTCAAATCCAAAGCCCACCGTTTGGCGCTAGCGACAGCCGTTGAGAATATTGCACGAGTGGCTGACATTGGATATGACACTCATCGCTGGCGACGGATACAAAGTAGAAAAGTTGTTCGTATTGCAACACTCATGCAACTATTTTTCAGGTTAGAACAAAGAAAAAAATCAATTTTACACTATTAAAATACCTGTATTTGTGTAAATCTATTGCGTTAAGTTAATGGAAAAGTAACTAATGTTTCACTTGTCTTACATTATTTTTTGGCAGAAAATTTAACCTCTGTTGTCTGTTTGATAACTATTAATTTAAATTTTCTGCGATCATAAACAGATTATAATTTCTTTATTTTACATTCGCGTTTCTACAAATAAATTTTAGTTACAGAGTTATTTATCTACGTAAATTATGGCAGCACAAGTACGTGTCGCCAGCCGCCGGCGATATTTCATCGCTCTATCATGAACACACGGCAGGAACTCGTCGCAGACGGTAAGCGTCGGGCGTATCGCACCGCTGTTGTTAAAACAGCTTTAATGTGCTATTTGACGTGATCAGCATAGGACTACCCTACATATTGCATCGTTAAGCGACTTTTCAATTTAATTAAGTATACATTATACACAATTTTGGTGATGCACTCCCATCTAAAACAGGCATATTTGATGCCACGGTACAGCAAACATAACCTATTTCGGCATAACTACAACACTTTAACCGATCTCTGAATGTGTCTGAAAAATACGTAATATGTTTTCCACACAAGAGTTAAGAATTACGATGCAAATGAATTCAAATTATTGTAATTAATAAAAAAAATTAATATGTGGTCCATATGCACAAGGTAATAAAAATGTTGTAACTTACTGTTTCTTCATCAGCCATTCCTACAATATTTTTACAAATAAAACAAAATTATCAGGTCGTTTACAAGCTGTACTATACTCCCATAAGCTTTAATTCACAATTATTATGTTCAAATACAGATTGCATCAGCCATCAACTAATACTTCCGGTATCCATTACAGACTTGCGCACTCAAGAACTTCATAGAAGTGTGTGTACCGCGGGGTGGCCATGCCGTACACTACGGAGGCAATTACTTGAAGTTAATAAAGTTGTGCCCTTGTTGCACACGGTTGCTGCTGACATAAACATTGTTTCCGCCAAAAGAGCCAATGTATTTTACACGAATTTTGAAGAGTAATAAAGTAGAAATAATTTATCGAATAACAAATATGCCACATTTAACAGTCTACATTGCTTGGAGAACAAAATTTTGCAGTAAAATTTGAACCCGACGGCCACCTACCCCACGCTTCAAATTCGTTGCAGCACATTCGTAAACAGGTTTTTTTTCTACGAAACTATCCCACGTGTGTCCATTGTGCCAGCGTACAAAAAGAAAACAAACTTCAGACAAGGTCGGAACCTCATTGTTTAGATGCCACACTCATTAAAGTACTATTTCTAAGCCCTCCAACATGGCTAAAAACGGCCTTTTCAGCCTTCCATACTTCAAAATGTACTAACCGGTAGTACGTGAAACTCAGATTGCGACGTGCACTGAACTTTACTACAGACTTTCCACAAACAATATTATATGGTCACTGCTTTATGTCCCACAGTAAAAACCGTTCGGCCGGAACCTTGCACGCTAGTTCAGCGCTTGGCTTGTTTAGGCGTGGCGGCGTTTGATGTGCGTTTCAAGATCGACCTTATACTGCTTCATCGCTTTTCAGCCTCTCACGCATGGGTAGGCGGTCCCCTTAGCGACATGACTATGTTTAAACATATTTCTGTGAGTACCGACATCACCTTCTGTTTGTGCATGGAAACCATTTTTGAGATAACAGAGTTTGATACATTTATGCTTGTTTCTGCCATTTATTGAACTTTTGTGTGCAAATGTGTTTGTTTTAGTGCTATAACTGAGTAGATGCATATCATTATAGTGACGTATATGTACGTAAATAAACAATTCTTTAATAATATTATAATTGTTTAACCACATAATTCCCTCTATGCAAATTTGAAACATGACTTTTTCCCCATAAAATGTAACAGTCGCAGATTCCTTATCTGTTCTGTTTTTACACCTGAATGCAACACATGTAACCATTTTCATTCAAACTGTTCAACATTATCAATAGCATAATAGGCGCTTACGAAGAACATTACACGATCTACTCGATAGAGTAGGTATTCTAGTTTGCAATTGTAATGCAGTATGCGTTATTGTGTTAGCACAGAATAAATAAGAAGTGACATGGAGTGTCGGTTCCTCTGATGTGCCTTAAAGTGTTGTATTTGATGGTTATACAATTACATAAAGACACTGTTAACTACGAAAGCACTTTATTATACCTTAGTATTTTACATTTTCTCATTCATACACAAAACCTTCTCGCTGTGATCTTATCTGTCCAGTCTGTCCAACCTTGTAACCACAGATTGGAACCATAGCTACCAACTGACATATTTACATACAATGTCACAACATCTCCCCTTTACACATAATAACATTTTAGTACAACAGACAGTACAATTGTTTTAAACCAAATCGTCTAACCTCCTTGGACGCCTAATCGCCCTGCCTACCCTAGTAAACTGTTGACTTGAGGCCTGACTTCCTCTAACACATTCAGTTACTACAGACTCACTTGCCCCCTGCTCACATTCAACAGATGCACGTGGTTGATGCTCATCTCCTACACCCTTAGTATCCCTATAACTTATTTCAGTGGGGATCCATGACTTTCGAAGATGGTTGGAATTTCTGCATAACACCTAACCATCCTCTCTCTGTACCCAATAAGACCTAGGAGTAGAATGTTTCTCTAGAATCTTTCCAGGCCTCCATATCTTATCTGTTTTAACAAAAACATCTTGGTTTGAAACATAATCCTCCCTAGCTACTGCACTTTTGTCATAATGTGACTTAGTTAACTCAGATTTAGCCTGTAATTGATCATGAAACTTGTCACATGTATTTGGTAATAGCGAACCCTCTGACATAGGCAACAATGACCTTAAGTTTCGACCCATAAGTACTTGTGATGGGGAAACATTAGTTCCACAAACAGGTAACGTTCTATACTGTAAGAGCCCAAGCTCTGTAGGAACATGATCCTCTTGACACTTACGGAGAATGTTCTTGGCAGTTTGTACTGCTCTCTCTGCCAACCCATTGCTACGAGGATATCTAGGGCTACTAGTTACAATGTGAAAATCCCATTCCTTTGAAAACATTAGAAATGGCCGTGAAGAAAATGGAACATTATCTGCCACCACCACTGCAGGAATGCCATGTGTGGAAAACACCAGTTTCAATGCAAAAATCACTTCCTCCGATGCACAACTACTTATATGACACAACTCAATCCATTTTGATAAATAATCAATAACTACTAAGTATAGTTTACCACTGAAATTAAGTATATCAGCACCAACTTTGTTAAATAGTAACTGTGGAATTTCATGTATAATAAGGTGTTCCTTTTGACAGGATGCTGCATATTTCTGACATACAAAACACTTATGTACATACTCTTCTATGTCTTCCGCCATACCCGGCCAATACATCACTTGCCTAGCTTTAGCTTTCATCTTAGACATACCAAAGTGACCCTTATGTAGACAAGATAACATGTCCTTTCTCAACTCTACTGGCACAATTACCTTATCATCCAGAAACAACAACTCATTTTCCCACACAATCCTATCACTAAAGTGATAATACACCTTAACACATTCTGGAACATCACATATATCAGGCCACCCTTTCAAACAATACTCAATAATCAACTGACAGGTTGAATCATTTGCTGTCTTCATTTGA
>PNEQ01004966.1:0-14733 GCA_003012365.1 Medauroidea extradentata | reverse complement strand
CAAGCTCTCAAACAACTGCTGGGAAATGGCACAGATCTCCGACCCGGAGTCGAATAACACGTCAATTACTCTACTAGCCACCTGGCCACTCAATTCCGGAACGCAAACAAACTTTGCCTCTGGCTCTTCCTCCGTCAGCAAAAATTCCCTCTCGCCGACACACATGGTGGTAGCCACCTGCCCTTGCCTAGCAAACTCGGTCACGTTGGCCTCACCACCTAAGCCACGTGACCATGACCGTTTCTCGACCTCTCGTCATGCCTGTTGTTGTGAGGTTGCTGCCGCTGAGACCGGCTATCATCCCTGCGACCGTCCTGCCTGACGTCACCACTACCTTGCTGCTGGCGCGCATTCCCGCTGTCCCGGGCTCCTCCCCACCCCTCTCTGCTCTCACCCCTTACCAGCGGCTGATCGCCCGGCCTGTTGCCGCCCTCGTGACCCGGCTCTGGCTGTCGTGGTCTAGCGTCATCATTCTGGTGATACTGCTCGGGCTCGCCCCTCCGGTACCCCCAATTCCTATAACCACCCTGAGGCCACTGCCCACGGGCCCCTCCTTCCTCACGACCACGACCAAAACCACTCCTGAAATTATTATTATGGAAATTATCAGGCCGGTTATTACCCCCACGAGGACCATGGAAATTACCGTCATGGTCATTATTATTATTACCCATACGCCTGGCTTCACCCAACCGATTCATTTCTTGGAGAATATTCCGCAACTGCACAATGGTGTCAAACTCCTTGCCCACCAACGTCCATCGTACTTCCTGCGGCATCTGGGAGTACACCAGCGTTACTACGTCGGTCTCACTTAATGGTTCGTCGTAGTACCCCGACCTTTCCATTACTCTTACCAGGTGTTCCTCCATGTGCCCTACTCGACACGTCGCCTGATACAGGGCGACCCTATCCTTCCCTTGTATGCGTACGTCCCAATAATCCATCCGAAAATATTTCTCGAATTCTGAAAAATTCCTTATCTCTTTCTCACACATGGCCAACCAGTTAGCGCAACGTCCCGTAACTGACCTCTTTGCTACCATTGTTTTCTCCGCCTCGCAACAATCATACATTTGAAAAAAATCCCTCAGGCGAGCTAGGTGCTGACACGGGTGCTCCCCCTCATCACCTCTGTACTTGGGAATGTCCTGCTCTCGATACGTACGGCTCATCCTCATCACAGTCTTCCCGAGGTCCCGGTTTACACCCCCACAACCACCTACATCCTGCTCCGCCTTGCACCGAATTTCTTTCACCTGATTTCTATGTTCCCTCATTTCCTGCTCCTGTTTATTTAATTTCCCTTCATACTCGATTATCACGTTTTCCATTTAATAGCGCGCCCTTGCACGCGCTCTACTACGGCCTCCTGCTCCTCTAACTTACTTTTTATTTCTAGGTCTAGTGCCTCTTGTCTACTCTCCAATCTGTCTACTACCTCCTCCAGCCTTATCCTGTCCGTCCTAACTGTTTCCCTCACTTCATCTACAGGTTTCCAAATTACTTCAAGTCCCTTGCCTTGCTCTGTGCGTAACCCCGTAATTACCATATTCTGTCTCTTCTCTTGTTCTTCCTCCGACTGTTGCTTCGACGACAATAATTTCTCGTCCATCCTTTCCTCCCAAGCCACGAATTCCCTATTCAGCCTTTCACCTATTTCTTTAACCAATCCAGCATTTGCCGTCTAGATAAACTGTAACATAACCCCTATATTCAACTGATCCGGCGTCATCTCCTGCAGTTCTGTATCCCATCTGCCCCCATTATCGCTACTTGCTGTCGATTCTGTCTAGACGTGGAAGCCTCCTGTGTTATTACCGTCTTCCGCCATTGTTTGCGTTTCGTTGCTTCCCGTGCCACTTAACATTATTTCCTTTCCCTGGTCACCCATACTACGTGCTCCCGCAAATACAAACAGCAAAAAAACAGTTACTACTACGCCTATAACCCCCCCCCCTTTTGTTCAGCAGCTCAAAAGACCACGTGACACGGCACGTGCGCATCGTCCCAGACTCCCTCTTGATTATCACATTTACTCACGCTCTTACCATCACTCATTGCAGCAAGTTACACAAAATATACTACTATCATTCATGCCTCGGACGCAATACAACACAAAGGACACAATGCACACAACAATTTACCATCACCACCATGTCGCCCGGCTTACCCGCCTACCTTATTGTTGCCGGTTGCTTCGACGTGCCTGGCACAGCACGCCAGGGTCTCCTGGTCCTGGGCTGTTCCTTACGTGGTTACCACGTGGTCGTCTTCTCTCTCCCGGCGTCGCAGCAGACTTCCGGCCTCACGTTGTAGCGCCGAAATGTAGTGGGCCTTACTCCCTCCACGTTACCTCCATGGCTGTAGTGGAAAATAAATTATTTCCCTCCTCATTCAGTAGAACTGTCTCTTATCGTACAGGGTGGAGATGGGGTCTCCTCCAGTGTGTTCGCGCAAAAGAGAATAATGACAACACGTGTAAACAACATAGGCCTCTTGTAATTAAGAGTAACCCCAGCGATTGCTTGATACGAACTTTACTAGCACCACACTGCAACACTTACAGTCAGTTTTACACAAGCGTCGATGGGTCCGACCGCCGAAAATAGTCAACTAAATAGAAACATGCTGTAGTGCGACCCTTACGTGGCTCGGACACTCCCGAAAACACGTCCACCCTACTCCGATTCTATCACACTAAGAAGGAAAATGCTGGTCCGGCACTTCCACAAACCTACTGCCCGGAAGCCGTCCAGGATAACCAACGCAACTCCTTCACCAAAAAAAAAAATAGTATTAATTTTCCTTACCGGTGTATCCAGATCAGCTTTTAAAATTAACAGCATGCTCCTTAAATTAAATCAAAATTAACAAATTGGAAAACCGTTATACACACATTATATAAATTCGTTACAATTCCCAATATTCTTATAATATCCTCATCCTCTCATACCATGGCAGTTGGCACCTCTACCCGCCTGACGTCACGCCCGATCACGTACCTGACGTCAGGCCAAAATGACCGTTAGCGCAACCTACTTCTTGCACACCAATTAGCGCCCACAGCAAGCCATTGACACAAAAAAAATAATTATTTACTGCATTGAACATCCAGAATCTCGTCCTGAGTTGTTCGAGCCGTCACTCGACTACCTTACTCCGATTTTCATGCGTTGCAGAAACCTACCGTTATTATACAAGTTGTGTCAAAATACCTTTTTCTCAAAATGAAATTTCCTTAATCCTACACACACATCACCCTACTGGATACACCGTCAACCTGTTTTTACACTATTAACGTATCATTTTGCTATTAAAATTAATCAGTTCGGCCCATCGATAAAAAAAAAACACAACAATGTAACTATATAATTTTCTCATGTTGTATTAAATTTCGAGGTTCAGAGTTCCAAAAGTCTTTATATTGCTCTCCTGGAAGATCTTTCAACACGAGCACGTGTCAGTCCATAACTTGCTTACAGGCTACAATGTCTTATCTTTCAAAATATTTCCTTAGGTAATTTAAGACAACTGGGGTCGTCACACACACACCAACATACACTGTGGGCTGAAAGTAAGGCAGGCCCGTTCGCCCACACCAACCGAGCGACCACACAAAAAAAGCAAATTGCTGCGTGCCACAACAATTAACAAATTAAATTATGTCAAACGCCGTGGGATCCTCTGAGCCTATATTGACGTTGGTTACTTTATATTAACGAGGAAAACAAATCCTTCAAATAAAAATTACATTTACAGAAGTTGAAGCCAAATATCAGAACTCGCCGATAAGTGGTAAATCATATACAAACGTAAAAGAAAATTTGGAAAGAAAAAAAATAGAGGAGAGGTGGCCAAGTACCTTACAACACTTTTAACTGTAGTGATGCAAATTTGATTATGCAGCAAAATTATGTTTGTAAATATACTTACAAAACAAAGATTTTTAGGAAATGCTAGTTAAAATAGTGGTATATGTCAATATACTGTAAAAATTGTGATGGTCCAAATTTATTGCTGTGTTACCGGTACCTGCGTTTCCATATTAAAATATTTGTTTATTGCAGTAGAGTATTAATTTTTTTAAACATGTTTTTATTTACCTGTATCCACCAAAAAGGAAGTATAAATACCATGTTTGTCAGTTTTGGGTTTATCAGTTACAGATCAGTGAATGATTAAAAAGTACTTCAGTAAAAAATCAATGAATTTTTATCAATTTTGTGTACATATTCTAAGAGAAAACTGAAAAAATATATAACAGTATAGTCTTACATTAGCTGAATCTTTTATAATAATACAATGGTTTCACCACTTTGAATGTAACATCATAATAACACAGTCGAGCCTGGCAGCATGCTGTCATTAAAGCTGATGCTCGCCTCATCACCTGCCAGTGCAAGTTGCTGGACTGGTATCAGTCGTCACGTCAAGGACTTCTTCACAAAGTTTCAAGGCTGTTCAAGTGGGAAAAAATTATAAATTTATGTTTGTATGAAATAGTGTTAGTTTTGTTGATGTTTCTTAGAAGTATATTTTCCTCTTACGAATAAAATAGATCTCAACAGTTTTCCCACAATGGCACTTCAAAGTCAACATTTTCACGTTTTAAAGAAGTTCTTATAAACCACAGAAACAAATGAACATAAATTAATTAAATAATTTACACAGAAACTATATGTCACTGGCTACTACTTGGCATGTTTTAAAATCCATTACAAAATATTTTCGTAGTTAAAAAAAAATTGCTGAAATGTTTTTTATTTTTGCCACTTTTATCATTTTTTTAATACAAATATATTTTGTAATGGATTTTTAAACATGTCAAGTAGTAGCCTGTGACATATGAGTTTCTGTGTACATTTTTTAATTTATTTATATTCATTGGTTTTTGTGGTTTGTTAGAATTTAAAACTTGAAAATTTTGACTTTGAAGTGCCATTATGGGAAAACTGGTTGAGCAAAAATATTTTCTAAGAGGAAAATATACTTCTAAGTAACGTTTACCAAACTAACATGATTTCGTACAAACATAAAATTACAATTTTTCCCCACTTGGACGTGTATAAGATAAGTCCTCAGCGAAAGATAGACACGAGTAGAGTGTCTCGTGCTTAAAGGCTAGGATGCATGCTGGGCGTGAGCAAGAGTCAGCCTTACATCCCGTGTGCTGACAGGCTTGTTGTAGTATAATGACACGCTAACTATATCTACAACTATATGATGTTATAGCATGTGTCCAAAGCTGAAGGACAGAACTACAGTTTCCATTATGTACTTTCCTTCTTTAAAAGTACTGTGTGGCAACAATAGATAATAGCGTTTATTCTTTTGTGGCAAACGACTATATTCCCGGAACAGCTATTTACAGAGACAATGTTATACGCACAAGCACGTATTTTACAAAAAATGTTTTGCTAGTGATGCTTCTTAAGTCTTAAAGTGTTTATTTATAGTATTTTCATCAGTAATTTACTGCATGTCCACAGACGGATCCAGCAACTTCTTAAGGCGGCCACTTGGATGGACGTATCTAGTGCTACCAAGGACTTAGAAGTACGGAGTTGCTAAAGATGGCCCAGACATCATACTTCACCCTAGTCTCTAGGTGCAAATCTCCAAACTGGCGTACTGTCTTCTTACTCAGCTTGTCAGTATCTCGCTTCAACGAGACATTCACTGGTGGCAAGTCATCTTCGGTCGAATGTTAAAGATAAAGCTGTGTCATATGTGTCTGTGCCAAAATCATACAGCAAAATGTCCATCCTTAAAAAGATCATGTACATACTTATTTTTGTCATTTTCGGCCACAAGGAAATAGACTTCAAAGTATGTGTGTTATTTTTTTATGATTTTCCTAAGTACACACCACTCATGCATGTTGAGCAACTTCTGCGAGCTGAAGATGAACTGTTATTTTTAGGATGAAATAAGAGTTGGTCATATATTTTAGTTTCTCTTTAAAGTGAAGTAATCATATATATATATATATATATATATATATATATATATATATATATATATATATATATATATATATATAATATATATATATATATATATATATATATGTAGTTGTGCTAATTACTGTGTCAGTGTTTACAGCAAAGGAAGCATACTATCAAAACTGGAAGAATTTAAAAAGTTTGTTGTATAAAAAGGAGGGGGTCAATACATATTGGCCCGCCTATAAGTCAGCCCCCTGGCTTGCTCTGTTTGAATGTACGCTGTGAAGTACGTAAGAGGTTATATGTGTAGCTTACACACGTGTATGGAATATATTTCAGGTGGCAGTGTTGTTTCGTGGGCCGAGCAGGAGTATTCCTCGGCAGACAGACAGACGCTCGACGTAGAGCGCCTACTGCAAGGACACCGCAGAGCAGATGACAGACAGTTGCCGACAGAGTGGGAACAGCAGGTGTTCAGCTGCCCCAATTGCGGCAAGGGCTATAAGTACTTGAGGAGCATGATGCGGCACCTCAAGGTCGAGTGCGGCAAGCAACCCCAGTTCAGTTGCCCCTTGTGTTCGTATCGCACCAAGCACAAAAGTATCATGCAGCGTCACCTCGACAAAGTGCACGGGACTGCGCAGTACACTGACCTGCTCTGCCATTACTAGCATCCTGCATATCTCTCACAAAGCCACAGATGCCTCACCCTTCTGGATCCATGTTACCCTTCTGTCATTACTACGTTTAGCTGGGACAGGAAGCCCCTCATATTATAATAATACAAATTTGGAGGTTGTTCACAAATTAAAAAGGTATCCTTGTTTCATTAGCACAGTTTACATTAATTTCCTCCACGTAAGTCTACACCTGGAACTACATGGTTTTACAGTATCATCGACCCCACAACAGCAAACAAGTACAATTAAATTGACCGGTGAAGAACTGGCTTGTTGGGACAGGCACGACGCTATCTATCGCAGCTGATGGGGAGCAGCAGTCATATAAACCTTCCAACGCATACCATATGGTTCGCAGAAGTTTTCCAGTAGTAGTAACAGCAGGGGCCGCCAGTGCGTGCCACATTTATCGCCCCATAAATAGGTTTAGACCAGCAGGTCTGTCTCGCCCCTGTCCGACATTTGAGCAGACGGACGCCTTCCTCTATATCGTCCCTCGCGGCATGCATCGCAGAGAGATGGCTGATGCCAACATCACGTACATCGCAACCCAGGTTACTCCCAACCAGGGCAGCCTCCCGAGTACAACGTCCCAAGGGTGGAGATACAGCTCGGGCTCAACACCGTCTATGGCTCAGTAATTAGCCACAACATACATCTTCCAGCAACAGTCGCCGAACACGGGATCTCGCGGGCCGTCTTGTATTTCACCTCGTGTTACCCAAGTTACTCTTAATTCACGTTGGGGCATTCGTGCAAAAAATTAGCATGCTTAATTAACGTAGCTCCTGATGCAAACAACTCTGCATTTCCGGTGCGGCTCGCGACCTCTCTGACCACCTTCGCAGGCCAGCACTCCTCAAGCACTCCTCCTCTCCTGCCCCCTCTTACGCCTACGCCATCGGCCCACCACACCAGCGCTCCATGGTGGCATATTACACAACTTATTCAAAAGCCAATTAATATAAACAGATATATAATCAAGATAGTATGAGTCTGCGATTATAATACAAACAAATTACTGTTATTCAAAATATATATTCATTTCCTAACGGTACTGGCACCAATATTACAACACACACATATATATTACGTTCATAAATCTATATCAAAGTTATTGTGTACTTCAATGACGTCATCAGTCCATGTTTACACTGAACTGAGACGCGGGGCATCTCATCGCCATCATAGGCAGTGTGACTTAACATTTTTGTGGCTACATGTACCATAGATTAAAATAAATAATACTGTTCTTTTAAGAATACATCATCAGTAATTCTGTATAAAACAGTAACATCTGTAAATATGTCTACATCTTTGTCAAACAGTTGCAATTCTCAAATTTTTAATTTTATATTTAAAATAATTGTAATCAATTTGAAGTTAGAGAGCGCGTGTCCCCTCCTCCCAATGGTGTCTACCCCTTCCCTCCCTTGCGGGCTACACCTGTGGCTGTCAGTACATCATCAGTATTGTGTGATTGCCAAGAATTTAATCTCACTTATTGGTCCTGTGTAAATAAACAGTAGCTTCTGATTTCAATTAAGTTTTTGTGTTAAATAGTTATTAAATACAATTTGTTCCCATCTTAATATTTTTTGTATTACACAATACTTTTCTAATAAAGGTATTTCATGTTTGCTCTTGTAAGAGTTTTTGTCATATGTACTGTGTACTTACCTCACTCATGCTTCAACATTCCTATTCAGGTAATAGGAAATACAGTAAACTCACGATTATCCAAGCACAGATTAATCAGTTTCCTGATTATCCATGTGACATTCTGTCTGCTAAATTGCTGTAAGTAATAAAAATTTTTTGCCAGAAAATGTTTAGAACATACGACTGTCAACTCTAGCACGCAAGAATGGACTAATTGTAATGATATGCATAAGAATGGATTAACAAGATTTCAACATCACTTTCTTGTGTGTTTAACATGCACCCTATACAAGTGTTTCTTTATTTTGCGGTAAAGGTGTGCTATGGATGAGTAAGTACTGTATTTGTAGTCAAAACCCTATGTTGTTAAAGGGTTTTAATGAACAATAATTATTGTTGTTATTGTTTATTTATTTTATATTTTTTTTTAATTGGTTAATTGTCTATTTTTGGATTATCCCTGCGCTGCTCGACATTTATTGACACGAGTAGTCGATTGTTTGCTGTACTAGACCAGTTATAGTTTTCTTCAAACTTTGGTGCTCATGAGAACACATAATTAATTCTTGTCTCCTTTCACATGCATTGGACCTTGTGTAGCTATGTCAGAGCTGAAAAATTCTTCTTGAGCCAATTATCATGTGGAAGTTGTAAAAATTATAGCCAGAATAATGAAAATGAATGTATAACATCTTCCGTAACTACATGATTTTCACCAACAGTGGTAGAAAAATTAGAAGAAAAAAACTTTAATAAAGATAAATAATTATTAATGCTTATGAATTTATATTTTTCTGCGTTCATTTTTTCCGCACGAACTGCTAGTGCGCCACCCACCGCTTACGAGAGCTACTAGTCACATGTTGTCAGCCACAGTATCTGCTTAGTTAAGCCTGGGCTACATCAGCAACAGCACACAAACAGTACAGATGCACAGAAGTTGAATGTGTATCAATAGATAGCAGCCATTACATGGATGTACAGCACAATGAACAGGAAAATAGCACAAGATTGGAACACAATTAGTTAACAAATTCTTAACTTTTGTGCACAGCGCTCCGAGATCTGTACGGAACCCATCAAGAAGCAGTGTGGATGATTCACTATTATATTTAAAGATTTATGATAGTGTGTTAAAGTAGTTATTTATTTTAATCGTTTACACACAAAGAGCAACATCAAATATTTGGTTTTTATTCAGTTACAGAAACGGAGAATAAAGCAATTTAATACGGTAAATGGTAAGTGCACCCGGTAAGCTGATGATAAGCAGGCGGTGCGGGCTGGAGTGACAAGGAAGCAATGCGGTGTTGAATTTGCATGAGGCTGGTAACCCGGGTAGAAGCATTACTTCATTCACATTCATTCTGTTTGTCTCTCGCCTACCGCACGCTTCCAAAACAAAATGATGTTACATCTCTTGCAGCACCCACTGTCCTCCTGTGTCGCCCACCATCAAACCGCTTCCCCTTAGAACACGTGTATTTAATTACACTGTCTTGTTTACCTGCTTGCTGCCCACCCGTTTTAACTGCAAACACGTAGGAGACTGCCATATGTACTGTGTGTAGTAATACACGATTCCGTGACCTACAGCATAACATCTTCAAATAAAAGATGGAAGTGATCCCTCTAAACTAAAGAGAGACCACAAAGCTCTTAGTTGAGTGACTAAATAAAAATTCTAGTTTTATGAAGGCAAAATGCCTGTTGAAGTCTGAAGAAGTAGACCGCAGATATGGAAAAAAAATTAGTGTAACATTCATACAATACGAGAAAAAAAAAAGCGTGAGAAATAAGATAAAGTGCTAGTACTACACCAAAAACAGCAAAAATATCACACCTAGTTAATTTAGTGTAATAAGTGACACCGTATTAAAAGGAAAACCGTACTTGCAAACGTGTAAAAAAATTATCCCAGCACATTATTCCTTAATGTTACTGTGGATGCTATCATTAAGATGTATGTATTTTTATGTAATAAAATTTGAACCTACGTTAGCATACAAATAGCACTTGTTTAAATTTTCGACACATCTTAGCAAGTAATTTGAAAACAACTAGCAATGTACCAAACAATTTCTCTGGTTGTGAATTGTCTCAATATTTCCCATTTTTACCACGTATACGTTCCTTCATTGCTACATTTTCACCTCATTCGCCCTCAATGTCTTTTAAGAAATGACATTGAAGGGCTGCCTAAACCTCTTATAATAATTGTAAATTTTTAATAGTGGTTTGCAGTGGTTTTAGCATTACATTATTCTCTTAATAAATTCCTCATGCTTCCGGTGAGAAAACTATTCACACTTATATAGTCATAGTTGTTCTTGTTCCGCTGTTCATTTATATGTTTGGTTGACAAAGTGAAAGAATGCCTTACACATGAGAATTAGTGTTATCATATGTCATTCTGTAATACTTTTGAAGATACCCCCTCATTGCCCAGCTCACGTCCCCTACAGTGATGGATGGAGAGATAGCGTGATGCATCATGCCATGTGGTGTTGCGACGTCAGTGATAGCGGACCACCTGGTTAGCTGCACACTGTTCTCACATACCGCTGACCTGCAGTGTGGCTGCCGTTATATCAAACATGCACCACACTGCACATGTTACTTGTAATTTTTACGATATTTAAATGCTCTGAATGTATTGATGGTCTGTACCTGCACAAGATAATAGTATTTGAATTTTGGAGGAAGAAAGGATCCAAAAATTGTGTATGGTGATTTATACAGTTTATTTAGGTGTCTTGAATATACACGGTTTTTGCACATCCGTGGATTTCCTGGAGCGAAGTCCCACGGATAAGGCAGGCCAACTGTATTTGTAGTAAAACAATTTATTATTACTGAAATTTGTCTTTGTATTACTATTTCCAAGATTTTTTTGCAAACAATTAGTTTTTAAAATTACTTTGACAACTGATCATGGAAATTAGCATTGATTATGTATTAATTTTCCTCTATCAACATTCTTTTAGCTCATATTTTTTTTTATGTAGATTATGTTCATATCCAGTATGTCTTTAGTGTACCAAAACAGTATGTTCTGTTTTAGTACTTATGTCAGCGTGGAAGATATTTACGATACTATCTTGTGGTTCTTGTCTTTGGATCAGGGAATGCAAGACATTTCTAAGATATCACAGTATTACATGAACAATACAACAAAGAACGACTTCAGTGAAGCTCTGGTCAGACTTTCATTTTCTAGGGTAACGTATGTGTTCTTTCAGAAGATGGTTTTTTTTCCACCAGAACTACATTTTATATTGTAACTATATCTATAAGGAGACTTATATCTGCTTGACGTATTACAGTGTTCTTCCTGTAGTATTGTGTCAAATGTAAGCAACAATAAAAAACTTGTATATTAAAGGGTGGGTCATAGCTATCAGATGTGTTGTGAAGAAATAATGTACAATATTCATATTTATTCTCGTCTCTACTAACAGAATTATGATTTCATAATCATTTAGAAGTGAACAAACAGCATCTGAAACAGTAGTTATAAATATTGTGAAATTTTTATTCTGTAATGTAAATACGTGTCAATGAGCTATAGGAAGTATGTTGAATGTAATGTATTAGCTATCTAGTAAAACTATATCGAAGCATTGTGTTTATGCTTACTAATTTGGTACATTCTTCTATTGAACTGTATGTCTAGATGTTTCTTTAACTTGCATGTAAAATTGTAGCCACCAAAATGTCTAAAAGACTGCACTCATAAGGATGATAGACCAAATGTTTGCGAAAATAGTTGTACATTTCGAAAAATTCAGTTTTATGTACAGGCCACAAAAATAACATTTCCAAAAATTCAGTTTTATATGCAGTTCACAAACAGTTGTTAGACACTTTTCATTCATCATGCTCTGCTAGGTTGTGGGTTTTTATAAAGAGCTGTCAGAATCGGGATCATCCCATTGACACAGTTGGTAACAGTGAGAGACTGTAAAAACAATCAAAACAAATAATATCTGGTTAAGCTTGAATAATAGTCTGTGCTAGTTGAGCTATGTGAAATCAACAGTTATTGAGCATAGTCAAGGCATTTTGATTTTTTTCCTACAATACGTTAACAATATGTTCTTGAGTTCAACCAACATACTTCAAGGACTGTTCCTTAGAACGTTGGGGCTAAGAAATATTGCATAAGAAAATGGGCTATGCAGCTCAGCAAATGAGTTACAGTAACAAATATGCAGGAAACGCAGACAGATGCAGTGGAGAAACCTGTCTATTGCTGCAATGACAAGAAAGAGGAAAGACACACAGAGACAGTTGAAAAAGTGTTATAGTTGGACTTGTTTGTGTGGGGCTACATGAATAGTCTGGTATTTGAAAAACCTCAACCAGACACACGTGCCCAGTTGCAGCAGGCGATCAGTTAACTTGCATGTAATGGCAATGTTCCGTGATGCAACACGTCACGCCCTGCTTGCAGGAGAACTGTTCATTGTTTGAACAACTGGTGTAAACAACATATTCTTGTAGTCAAGTGTACCGTAATAAATGTACTCTGCAAGACTATGTTTGTTTCGCAACATTTGTTCTTGTAACTCGTTAATGGAGCTGTGTAGCCTATGATGTTTTTATTCCGAATGTTCTGAGGAATATGCCTTCGCAGTACGTTGGTTGAACCACAGAACACTTTGTATATCACTATTAGGATTTACATCTTCAAACTAAACTTTCCTAAACAAATAATTTATGAGTTTTGGCCTGACCTAATAGTGGAAAGACATGGTTCTCTTATTCTGGAAGACTGTGATTCAGTTTCTGTTGTGGACATTTTGATATTTCTTTTCCTTGGTTTCATGCAAAAGATCTCCTGTTAAGTGCTTGTGTTGTTCCTAGCAATGAACAATGGCTGATTGTTTTCCCATTTTTTGTCTCTCTTAGCTAACTGTACCATCTGTAATGGCCTCACTGTTGATAATAAATTAATCCATATTAATCTATACTTACTTATATACCTTTGTTTGACCTAATTGATCTTGACTTATGTTTACAAGAAGGAAGTAATTTTGTAGATTTTAAAAAGGTATATTTTTTTACATGTGTGATGAGGTCTCAAAGTAATAACACTCATCCTGAACATGTCCGTACAGTGCACCGTCACCAAAAGCAAACGCCTCGTGGTCCGTATGCTCTGCTCTTAGTATAGTGTCTGATGAGCTGCCTTTGTTGCAGATCTCGTTCTCCCGCCGCCAGGAGAGTGGGCTGACTCAGGAGGCTCACAGCCCCCCACCAGGCTACGCCTCCCTCAGGTACACTCCTCGTGGTTGAAGCACCAGGGGACCACGGTGGAAGAGAGGGATGGAAGGTTCGTGTGCCCGCGCTGTGGTAAGGACTATGGCTGGAAGCACAGCGTGGTGGCTCACATGAAGTACGAGTGCGGTCAGGTTCCCCAGTTTCCATGCCCATTCTGCTGCCACCGCTCCAAGCACAAGACGCACCTCAAGACTCACATAGGACTAGTACACAAGCTCTGGACGTATGACCTTGGCAACTTGCTTCCCAGCAATGAGGGCAGACACGATAACAAACTGGACAATCTGTGGTAGCATTGTTGCACGTGTGCTGAAAACATTCATCTGCCTGGCATGCTCACTGTGCATATTTGTTCATCTGTCACGTTTAGTATGGTATTCCAAAATATTAAGTTAGGTTCTGAGCTGGGCTCAGCCCGATTCAATGTATGTATGCTCATATTGTGTGGCTCCCCCCCCCCCCCGCTACTTCTGGTATCTGAGTACAGCCGAATGACTATCTGTGACTTGGCCTCATGTGACGTCGTCTTTTGATGTAGCCCGCCCCTCCTCTCCAGACCTTCGGCCGTCTTCGGCGGACGTCGTGCCTCTCCTCCTCACTTCCCCTCTCTCTCCCTCCTTCCCGGTGTGAGCCTGTTCCTCGCGGCCGGAGAGGGGTCAGTTAGTAGTGAGCTCTCATGTGGGTTACTGGTGCTTGCTCGCGCCCGCGGCTGCACCTCGTTGACTGGTAAGTGTTGGTTTTTGTTAGTGTTTAACTTATTTCCTTTACTTTCGTGATCAGTCTTTTCCTACACTGTCCGCGGGGATGTGTCGTAGCGGTCGGGAGGCAAGTATGGGGCGAGCGTTAGGCTCGTGCCCAGTTGCTTAATTTTTTTGCTGGTTAATAGCGGCTTTGACCGTTTCAGTTTGTGTATTGGTGTTTTCCATGCCTGTGAGGCTTTGTTTTTTAATATTTGTATCACTGGTATAACAGCGATTATCTATGAATTTTGTAATGATTAAGCCTGGTGTTGGCTCTGTTAATTAATGTACCCGAATTATTTCAGTCAATATATTGTGTGCATTTTATCGGGCCCGTCAGTTTAATTGCAGTAGCGAGTTGAACCCTTCCCCAGTGTCCATGTTGAGTGCGTTTGACTGCTGAATATGTGTTCA
>PNEQ01004965.1:11053-39465 GCA_003012365.1 Medauroidea extradentata | reverse complement strand
ATGCTGTGTAAACAATGCAACATAGTGTATCAAGTGTCAGCCATGTTGTGTTAATAATGCAACATAGTGTATCAAGTGTCAGCCATGCTGTGTTAATAATGCAACATAGTGTATCAAGTGTCAGCCATGTTGTGTTAATAGTGCAGCATAGTGTACCAAATGTCTGCTATTCTGTGCAAACAATGCAACATAGTGTATCAAGTGTCAGCCATGTTGTGTTAATAGTGCAGCATAGTGTACCAAATTGTCTGCTATGCTGTGTAAACAATGCAACATAGTGTATCAAGTGTCAGCCATGTTGTGTTAATAGTGCAGCATAGTGTATCAAATGTCTGCTATGCTGTGTAAACAATGCAACATAGTTTACCAAGTGTCAGCCATGCTGTGTTAATAATGCAACATAGTATATCAAGTGTCAGCCATGTTGTATTAATAGTGCAGCATAGTGTACCAAATGTCTGCTATGCTGTGTAAACAATGCAACATAGTGTATCAAGTGTCAGCCATGTTGTGTTAATAGTGCAGCATAGTGTATCAAATGTCTGCTATGCTGTGTAAACAATGCAACATAGTGTATCAAGTGTCAGCCATGCTGTGTTAATAATGCAACATAGTTTATCAAGTGTCAGCCATGTTGTGTTAATAGTGCAGCATAGTGTACCAAATGTCTGCTATGCTGTGTAAACAATGCAACATAGTGTATCAAGTGTCAGCCATGTTGTGTTAATAGTACAACATAGTGTATCAAATGTCTGCTATGCTGTGTAAACAATGCAACATAGTTTACCAAGTGTCAGCCATGCTGTGTTAATAGTGCAACATAGTATATCAAGTGTCAGCCATGTTGTATTAATAGTGCAGCATAGTGTACCAAATGTCTGCTATTCTGTGCAAACAATGCAACATAGTGTATCAAGTGTCAGCCATGCTGTGTTAATAGTGTAGCATAGTGTATCAAATGTCTGCCATGCTGTGTAAACAATGCAACATAGTGTACGTAGTGTCTGCCGTGCTGTGTAAACAATGCAACATAGTGTATCAAATGTCTGCTGTGCTGTGTAAATAGTGCAACATAGTGTATCAAATGTCTGCTATGCTGTGTAAACAATGCAACATAGTGTATCAAGTGTCAGCCATGTTGTGTTAATAGTGCAGCATAGTGTATCTATTGTCAGCCATGCTGTGTAAATAGGGCAACATAGTGTACATAGTGTCTGCTGTGCTGTGTAAATAGTGCAGCATAGGGTATCTAGTGTCTGCCATGCTGTGTTTATTGTGCAATATAGTGTATCTAGTGTATGTCCTGAGCACAATTAAAAATTGCGTTTACTTAAAAATCTATTTTCCTAATTATATTCTCATTCAAGTGCGGTGAGATGTTCTATCCTATTTCACCAGTATTTTTAAATGCAACTGTGTGCTTTTATATGTCTTTTGTTATTTACGTGCTAGCCAAATGTTCTACGATATTCCCCAATGATCAGAGTGATGAAGTGACCACGCACTTATCACGTAATGATCGTTCATCAGAACAATGTAACATTTCTATAATTTATCTTGTCACTTGCAAGTGCTAACGTGTGTTATCATTCTATCCAATATTCACTCGTAGTGTGTGACCTTGTTTCTCCTGTGACATGACCTTGGTAGCTTCTTAGTGCGGAATGTCCTGCCACTCAACTACTCTGCGTGATACCTACTTGTCTGAATAGTTTTGTCTTCAATAACCATTCAGTGCATCAATAGTTTTGTAATGTTGTGCACCATTTATTTGTTCTTGTTATTGATTGGAAGATCTCTACCCCTGTTGCTCGTCGCGCCCATTAACAGCATAATTGAACCTCTATTGTTTACCTCGGCTCTAGTTGCCTTCCATGCAACTTGGCTTACCAGGAGGGCATAGGTCTGAATCCGCACCGCTGTCTGGTCTCTCGTTCAGTTCAGCCTCTTTATGTATATTTGATTGCGGGTTATACCAACCTAACTGTCACCGGTGCGTTCATCACCTCGTACTTGGCGATGTGTTGGGACCGAGACTCGCTTCCTGGAATTACAGTGTTATATTGTATGTGAGCTGCAGACATCTCACGCCGCGCTGTGGGGATCGGCCTTCAAGACGATGACTGCAACAATAGTAGGTAAACATAGTCCTACCCTGTTTGAACGATGGCTCACGACACAAGATTGTATTCTCGTTGCTCATATAGATATGTTCACTCCTCTGTTTCTTGCAGCGTACATAACCTATCATCTCGTGCATCTGTTTTCACCATTCATCCTGCGTCTGCCCGTTACCACCCACATCCTTCCTGGCGTATCAACTGCGCCACTAAGTTGTCTATAACCCTTCCCCCGTTTATGTCAGTATCTTGTTGCCATTTCTTCTGTATGGCCAGAATGTCTGTCGAATACAGCGATGAGTTCCAGAAATTTCCATATCCGAAAGGAGAGGATATGTGTGGCAGTAGGAAACGTAGATATTTCCAAGACATAAGCACGAAATTAAAACCAAGGAAATGTTAATAAAAAATATAACATGTTTAAATCCGCATTTTATCCATATACTTGTGAAGGGCATGATAAATTTGTTGTTAGTCTCTTATGTTGCAACAATATACACACCCATGTTTGCCAAGGGTACACGAAACTGGAAGTGTGCCTCTCCCTACTATGGATTTTACTCCAAGCCTAGCCTATATGCCTTCATCCATGTGGTCTGTATGTAGATATTGTTTGTACTGTGTGCAGTGATGGCGCTGGTTGTGGCAGCAGTATGTGGTCTGGGACTTGACTACGTCAGCACCTCGCCACTTGTCTTGACACTCGCCTGCTTGCTAGTGTCAGTGCTCTTTACTACAGTTAGTATTGCCAGCTCTTTCATTGTAGATATCTTCCCCACACATCTCAGGTAAGGCAAGCTATGATATATTACTACGTTGTTACATTAGTGACTGGGGGCGTAATAAGACACATATTAGGATCTAGACAAAATTTGTGTCAAGAGAGTCATATGGTTATATTAGAACCAGAAGACACAATAGTAAGACTACCTACCTGAAGGCTAACTGATAGGAGGAAATCGCGGAAGGGATATAGTATAACACAGGATAAATTAGGGAGTCGAAACTAAAGCAATTTCTAGTTCACCTCGCCTTATTATTTTCTGGATTATAATATGTGTCTTATTCCCTTCGTTTATAATTGTACAATTAACTTCGCTACCACAGCCTAACCTGATAGGAAACTGCTGCGTTCCTGCGTTCTCGAGATTGGTTAGACAATTTCGAAAAATACTTTTTTCTTCTTTCGCCCTAAGACACAGCTCACCTAGCGCGTTTTGTAAAGACGATACAGCCGATACTTGACCTTCATTTCTCGTGAATTGAAGTTTGAATTTTATGGACAACCCAACTTCAGTGTAACACGAAAAAAAAGTACTTCAATTAAATAATTTTCCTTCATGTGTGTAAAAATAACTTCAATCTGAAACCCTTCAAATATTTACAATAAATATCATCACAAACTAATTCAATAATCAACTAGAAAAGGGAAAATCAGGGAAATAATTTAATTTTACGAGGCATAAAATTCCTGCAGAGTTTTGTGTTTTTCCACATGATTGTTAGTCATCTTGACAGCTAATATGTCAAAAACCCAAAGTGATATTTCTTCAGGAAGCATTATGAACATTCTGCTCTTGTTAACATGATCACACATAGTATGAACATGGTGGTTCTAGCATGTCACAGGTAAGCCAGTCAGTAAGCCTTGTGGAACACTGTTTCAAACCTGTGTGTGTTCAACCCAAGTTTATTTTTAACTGTAGCTTCGTATTATTATTCCTCATATTTTAACTTAATGTGTATAAATGTTGAGACCTTTTTTTGACAGTAAGGTATACCTGGAAGTATGGTTGGCAGAAGAGCTTAAAATTATAGATTATTGAGTTGATAGTCGTAGGAGCCTACAAACTGTGTAATGTGCATAATTCTAAAGACAGAAGATAGTTTTTTTTTGGCACTACGAGACCCAAATGTTTACTTACGTAATTGTCAACAATAGATACATAATTACATTTTGCTTATACTTTTTGCTGAGCATGAAATATCAAGGGAGGGTAAATTTAGGGGATTGCAGTTTCATGCTCTGCTCTTCTAGCGAGATGTTATGTAACAATAGTGATAATATTTGTTCAATCCTGCTTAAGTGAAGCATATGTAGAGTGTTGGTAGCGAAGTAATGTGTGATTGTGTGGTTGTTGTTGTAGAGGCATGGCTATGAGCTTAGGCCTGATGGCCGGCAGGATCGGTACAGTTAGTGGCAGTATGATCCTTGGAGCTCTGCTGGAACATGAGTGTGATCTAGTCTTCTATGTTATCGCTGCTATCTGCCTCGGTGAGTACCACACCCTGCCAACCTGGGCGAGCTCTTGTACTATGATACATGCAGTCCTTTACCTATCCAGCTAACTACATGCATAACAACCTGCTTAGCTACATAACCACATATCCGCTTAGCTACATAACCACATACCAACCAAGCTACGTAACTACACACTTGCCTAGTTACCTCTACAAACACATACTTTCCTCCCTACATTACCACATACCTTCCTACCTACCTCAAAAACCAAATACTTGCCTAGCCACATAAACATATATCTGCCTAACAACATAAATATGTACCTGCTTACCTACCTCAATAGCCAAATATCTACTTAGCCACTTTACCATATATCTGCCTAACTCTAGAATTATGTAAATTCATATATAAAAAAACACATACCTGTCTACCTACATAACCACAAGTCTATCTAGCCACATATCTGTATACATACCTATATAACCACATACCAGACTAGCTTCATAACCACGTACCCATATACATATATAACCACATAACTGTCGAGCTACATAACCATTTGCCTGCTTCCTACCTCTAAAACCAATATGTGCCTAGCTACATAACCACATTCCTACTTACCTAACTCTATAATCACATACCTACTTAGCTACATACCTCTGTAATCACATACCTGTCTGGCTATATAACAATATACCTGCCTAACTACTTTTATAGCGACGTACCTGCTATCAACCACTTTAACCAATATATACCTAGCTACATAGCGACATACCTCCTTACATTACTCTATTGCCACATATTTATCACGCTACATAACCACATACCTGACTTCTTACATCTGTAACCACATATCTGCCTAGCTTCATAACATACCTACCTAACAAAATCTATAACCGTATGCCTGTCTAACTACAAAATACTTACCAACCTAGGCACATAACACCATACCTGCCTACCAACCTCTATAAACATACCATTCCTAACCACATACCTGCCTACCTAAATAAAAAATAAACACATGTCTGCCTAGCCCCATAACCACATACCTTACTACCTACCCTATAATGCTTATATCAGGGCATTGGTTTTTTGCAGCGGCTAGAATACTAACCTCCCACCATGGCAATTCTGGTAAGATTCCCAGTGGGATTAACCGTAAGTTTCGTATGTAGTAATCATATCGGACAATTCTGGGTCTGCGGTTTTCCGCAGGGATCTTTCGCCTACACCATTCTTTCATTCTGGCGCTGATCTTCATTCACCTCATGTCACTCCTCACCAAGTGAAGAAAACCTTGCTGTTTAGGGGTGACCAAAGTTTCTACACTTCACTTTCTACGTAATAAAGAATGTTCTGTTTTCATGACTTTGTGTTCTGTTGCTGAGTTAACAAAATTAATTAAGTGTTCTTGTCTCGTAGTTGCAATTAAGTCAATCTTCTTGAGTGGAGGGCATATACGAGCACAATGCGATGTGGGATAGTAGCCGGGAGCCACTGATGACATCACAGCCGGCGGTCATTTTGGATTACGTTATGGCTGCCATATTGGATTCGAATGACCTTGACCTCAATATCACCAAATAGCAAAAATTTCTAAAATTTTGCAAAAATATAAAAAAATAAGAATTTCCAAAAAAAATAGTAATTTATATCTGCCATCTTGTGTGCTACTTCTGGTCGCCGTATTATTTAAGATTTCCACTGACAATTGTTTATGTAGTCATAATTTTGTTTATGATTTCTGCTAGTCGACTGTAAATAGCTTATGTAGACCGCCATTTTGTTTACTTATGATAAGCGTCAGTCATGTGTCCATATTCACATAAACTTTAATATTTGAAAAATGTTATTGAATGTATATTTTAGTTTAACTTACTATTAAATTACTTACACGCAAGAGAACTACGCATCGACCCCGACGATATCACTACTTTAAGCATAGCAGACAGCATATAACCTCTATCATATTCACCAAGCTACTAACGAGGTTTTGCTTAACCATAATATCTTGTATACTTCTCATTGCCCCAACCTTTCCATCATCAGCACATAACCGAAATGCAATCGCCTTCTCCCCCGTTCTCCACTAGACAGCATGTGCATGCTCGCGCCATGACCTTCACGTGACATTGTCTTCCTGCTCCTACTTAGTCTGTCCCTCCCCCCATCCCCTAGCCTAGTCACATACACACACGCATACATACAGTATATATATTAGTTTTTTTAATGGTGCCTCTTAGCCATAAGACCATCCTCGCGCCAATCCCCTACGGACATGGGGACGCTCTACCACGCAGTGGAATGTAGCTAAGAGACAGTTGGACATCAAACACCTTGGTGAGTGAGAGAGTGAGAGAGTGAGAGAATGAGAGAGTGAGAGATCTCGGTCAGCGCTTAACATAGAGGTCTTTAGCGCTGGTGAGGGATGACATGAGGTGAGTATGGAGCAACGCCGGAATGAATGGCCGGGGGAAACGGGAGATCCCCGAGAAAACCCGCCGACCAGCGGCATCGTCCGGCACGATTCCAACATGCGAAAATCCGGGGACCGGCCCCGCCGGGAATCGAACCCGGATCGCCTTGGTGGGAGGCGAGAGGTCTGACCACTCGGCCACCGCGGCCCCCCAAACACCTTGGTGGAGCACTGAACCGCATCTCTGATCACCAACCAAAGGAGTAGCATAGGCTAGTGAGAAAGCGCAATGTCGGCCATCTCAGGTTCTCGCCCACTATTTGCCTTCTGGGTGAGATCCTCAGTTGAGCTGCCTCTTGGTTTGAGTCTGGGCCTATATAACCCATAACAGACTCATTGGGCTTGCTCCTGGCCACTTTCGCAACCAACTCGTCGACCTGTCATCGAGGTTTCGTTACGTTACTAGAGACCCTTGTTTTTCTCGAAAAGAATTTTGCTCCACTTTGTTTCAGTGCCTTACGTACATATCTGCAATTCCGCTTCATGGTTATTGGCAGCGTGTATATGCGAAGAGCCGTATCTCATTTGACTGAGCCAATTACAATAACGTTCTTGCAACAACACACGTCTGTAATTTGCCGATAGAATTCCAAGGCACGTGACATTTAAAATACCCAATCACTGACCACGAAGCAGAACTGTAGATGTGCACGTACGGCACCGAAACAAAGTGAGGTAAAATTCTTTTCGCGAAAAACAAGGGTCCCTATACATTATGGTTAGTTTCTATACAAGTTCAGTGCGACGGCACGAAGCTGTTGAGTGACAAAACATTAATATATTATTTTTAATTTTAATTTATTGGCAATGGATAAAATACCTGAGTGAACACTACAAGTTAGTTTAAAAGATGACTGTATGTATTTGTACACATATACTTGACTAATCTCATGTCAGTAGTATCCAAGATGGTTGACCGCATGTGATGCTGTCATGATGAATAGGCTGGGGACGGGAGGGGACGACCAGAAGCATTGACTCACTGCTGACTAAGTAGGAGAGAAAAGACAATGCCACGTGGAGGTCAAGTGGCGAGCATAAACTTGCTGACTAGATCAGTCGTTTTGGAATTTTGAAAATTGTTGATCTATGTTAACCTTGGGATGAAGATGGCAATTCGAATCCAGTATGGCGGCCATGATGACATCCGAGATGTATGCCAGCAAGACATAATCAGCGGCTCCCAGCTCCGACCCCCCATCACCCCGTGCCCGTATCGGCCAAACCTCTCTACTTGCCTGGGATTCTCTGTTACGTGGCTGGTTCGGTTGTCATAAAACACGGTTCTTTGATTGCGAACTAACCATAAGCAGTGGTGCATGTCCACAAGCCTATATATTCTTCTATTCTAGTGTTTATGGTGCTTTATAGTCATGCATGAATTTATCTTTATTGTTGTATGTATGTTTGTTTACATTCTTTTGTATATTCATTTATATGTTTCAAATTAATGTGATTTATGTAAATTATGTAATTTTTTTATTTTATTTTTTGTTTCTTTTGCTATAATATTATACATCCGTTCATTTATATTAAAGTGTTAATATTGTAACTGGCCTCCATTTATGCTACAATTTAACAAAGTGTATACATTGGTGTTTAAAGTAACAAATTGATGACCTATTATGTTAACATTTCAGTTATTAGGGGCATAGTTTTATTTATAGGGGCACAGTCTTGTTCTGACATATTTCAAAACGCGCCCTAATGCACCTGTCACTAATACTACGCATGATATATGTCATTACTGTACATTTAACAGGAACTCAGCTTTCCTTTCACCAGTAAAGAGCAAAAATATCAAGATTTTTTTTCTTTTTGAACTGTTTGCTGTTCTCCATGTCATTTCTAAATAGTAATTAGCTTAGGCATGTAATGCGTACGTTGCACGCAAAGTAAATAACTAACGTAACGTTCGTGTTTGCAATGTTGTCATATTTGAAGGATGTGCGCTTGTACTGTGGCTCTCTAGCTGTGTCTGTTATTAATACGATCTTGTTTCAGGTTGCGCCCTGCTGACTTTCCTGCTGCCCGGAAGAAAATGAGACCGTTTATAATGTATTTTTTATTCTTGTACATATTTTCGAAGTAAACTGTTTTGATTCTACCACACTTTCGTGTGTTTATTCAACCTCCGCGGCTTAAGAATCAACTCAGTATTTTATTGTGTTGATCTTTGAAAGAATTGTACAATGGGTGTGCATGCCTGAATTTAGTTATTTGGACATACTCCATTGCGATGTAGATGCCTGCCAAAGAAAACTTAAAGAGCATAGAAAAACATGTATAAGCAGAGTATGCTTTAATCAAGAGGATACATAAAAAATAATAAATTCCATAAATGGAATCGGGACAAATAACAAGATAAGAAAAAATACAAAACCAACCAAAAGATGAAGTAAAAAAAACGATACCACGAAGGCAGAGGCCCCAGGTTCGCAGACAGTAGTGTGTTTTGTTTCGTCTCATCGTCGTGTCGTATTTTTATATTATATAGTGTCATATCTTATCTTTTCGTCCCTTTGCCACAACATTGTGTTGTCTGCCTTGGTGTGTCAGGGTTTTTATGTCTTGTTTTCCTATTTGGCTATCCTTGATATATTTGACCCGATTCCATTTGTTGAATTTTATGTTGTGTAGGTATCCTGTTGACGAAATCATAATATGTTTATTAATTATATTTTATTCTCTTTACTTATCTTTGATTGACATCTACATCGCAATTGAGTGTGTCCAATAAACTAAATCCATTCGTTCTATTGCGTTGTTTCCGTATAATCACAGACAAGTACTAACAAGAAGATTTTGTCAACCTTTCGGAAACTAACGGGCAACCCGTGTGTAGTTGCAGTATTATTCCCGAATATGCACGGAATTTGTTTGTAAAGTATCAAAATTTGCAATAAAAATGGATATTTACAACGAAGATCCTTGGAATCCAGTTTCCAAAGAAATTATTTGCAGAAATACAAATGCTGTGCTTAAAAATATAAGCATAATGTTACAATAAACATATATGTAATTGTACTTGCATTAAATAAAATATGACTTCAAAGACGAACTATATTCTAATAACGACAATAAACAGGCAGGTGCAGTAACTGTCAAACAAATAATTTTCACCTTTTATAAAATTGGAGGAAAATTCTGTCAATGCATGGATTTGAACATGTGTCCTTCTGCTTGGCAAAAGCTAAATTTTCTCCTAGACCGACTGAAGAGACGTACGTGATAGACCAACAAAACAAGCGGAGACACATGTAAATAACAAAACCCAGAAACCAAAACAAACACACATACTACACCAAGTGGAGAGACACTCATATTAAACCAAATCAACAGACACATATGCTCGACCAACTAAAATACACACATGCTGAATCAACTGAACAGACACAAGCTAGACCAACTGAACAGACACATGTTAGGCCAACTGAAGATATACACATGTTAGGACGACTGAACAGATACAAATGCTGGACCAAATGAACAAGCACATACCAGAACAACTGACCAGGCACACAGGCTAGACCAACTGAACAGTCACGTATGCCCGACAAAATGAACAGGCACACCTACTAGATGAAGTTAATAGACACTCATGCTAGACAATCGTACAGACACACGTGTTGGACCAACACAACAGAATCAAATGCAGGACCAACTAAATAGACATGCATGTTAGACCAACTGAACACACACATGCTTAGTCGGTATTAACACGGCGGACAATTAAAATACAAATCATCGTGTGTCATACCTGCTGGTTAAGGAATATTATGAGATTTTCAAAATAAAAACATATTATAAGCCTATGGTAGTAAATTATTTAGTTATAAGCACTATTAACTGAATTTAAAATAGTCAAGTTCAAACTTTGCGCTTTGTGAGCAAAAAATCGTATTGTGTGTTTATTTTACCGTGTAAGACATTTAAACATAGCAATTAAATTTTATCAGGTCAAAAATGTGGGAGTCATTGCTGTAAGCAACATAAAATTAAATTTTATCAGGTCAAAAATGTGGGAGTCATTGCTGTAAGCAACATAAACAGTAAATATTAGTTTTAAGTATAAGACTTTGCAAAAATTATAATAGTATATATATATATATATATATATATATATATATATATATATATATATATATATATATATATATATATATATATATATATGTTTGCCTTGGTAGCTAAGTGGTAATATTTTGGCGTTTAACTTATAGGTTAAGGGTTAAAATTTTGTCTGGTGAAATAATGTTTGTGCTCTAAATTTGTTAATATTTATTTGTAAAAATTAATAATAATGAAGTTTAATTATTTTCATAAATGCATTTGTGAGTACATTCTGTAACTATAGATTAAATTAGTTAAATTCCACGACAGTAAATCCTGTAAAGTTTAGTATGATAACAGATACTTTACATGAAACTGAATTATGGTGGATAGTGAAACTTTACATGCGAACGCAGCCATAAATAACACGAAATCCCGTATCAGTACTACACCGATATGTTTAAGGTTGTTAGGTAAATGCGTTGTCACTATCTGAATGTCGGGTCTTAATGTTAACCTGTAATTTTGTATGTGTTTAAATTAAGCCGCATGACTCCACTAATACAAATTAACACCTTCTGCAATATTACACATGTCATCAATAGTAAATTTAAAGACACCATATCTCCAGTAGGTCGTGTGGCATCAATAATGAATATTCGGCTCCATTCCCCGATAGACCACATCTTCCCCTGATATACCACAAGGCATCAATAAAGTTCTTTACTCCTTACGCTTGCCATCTACTTAGGTTAATAATTTCTTTACACCACCAGTTATAATCTTCACATGATCTAGAAATACTTTTGTGTGTAAAATATCAGCTTCCTTTAAATGTTTTGCTCAAAGAAAATATGTTTTCTTTAGAAAACAAAATATTTCCTCTGTTATTGCTCTTTGCCACACCAAACGATCGGTTTCATTTCGAGGAGCTCTTAAAATCTGGTAACTTATCTCCTGAATCCAGTCGATAGTTTTGCATCCTGGAGCAACAACAGGATGTTTTTTTTTTTGTGAATTAAATCTTCCTGTGCATACATTTTATAAATACTGCAGTTTCAGTCACTTGTAAAGCAAATGTGCACACACAATAAAACAAAATCCAAACTGTACTGGTTAAAAATGTACAGAAACAAATTATAGCATATGAATTAATGTCTAGTGTAAAACATAGTAACTCACAAAACAGTTTGTAATAAATAAACGGAAATGTACTTAAAATTCTAGCATAACTGTAAAAAGTGGTCATTAGAAACACTGGGGTGAATAGAGACAAAATTAGAAAAACAATTCTTAGCTTACATATTTTGCTTTAAAATAATATAATTACAGTAAAACTACTTTTTGTAAACTGTTTTAACTTGGCTACCTAAAAATTTAACTTTAAACAAGAATTTAAAGAGAAAATTTAGCTTTAAAAATGTATTTCTATTCGCCCCAGTGTTTGTAATCACCGATTTACGGTACCATATAGATAGTAATAGCACTGCGGCAGTTGGCAGAACTAAGAGCGACATGAAGGACTCATTACAATTTGCTGTGAAGTGTGGGGGGTGTCAAGACTTCCCCTTCCTAGACCGTAGCTGATTTATGCTGTGTGTTGTTCTGAAGGACATGATTTACCTATTATTTGTAGCATTATTCGTTCCCGGTGTAAAAATTGTTTATGGAACATATTTCCGGTCCTCCGGGGTCGGAGATGTGTGGTATCAGCTCTAATAAATTATCTGTGAACGTCAACGGGAACCACGGAGATATGCGTTGAATTGTTATCTAACTTACAAGCAAGACTGAGTCCCTAACGGCAAAGCAGAATGTATTCAAGACAAATGTGCGGCGAATAGGAAAATCAGTTGAAATAGTTAATGTTGATGATGTGGACGCAATTACGGTTCACAGAATACAGATAGAGGTAATGGCGGATGAAAATGACAAACTGTTGACAAACACATCAGTTGGAGAAAAAAGGATTGTTTTAGAAATAAAAAGATAAACTAACGTCACTACTCGTACATTTAGCACACTTAGAAATAGGTAAAATGCCACTGACGAAACAAGTAAAAATGGCAGTAGTGAGGTTAGATTAGAAAGTTGCAATTATCAGTCTTTAGTTGGAAACTTTAAGACTGGATAAAGCTTAAAGACTTGTTTGAAACAGCTGTCTACGATAGCAAAACATTGTCTGGGGCGCAAAAGTTACAGTACTAAAAGGATTGTTACAAGAAGAGGCAGCAGCACTGTTAAAATCAATACAATTTAGCAGCGCCAATTGCTGTGAAGCACGACCATTTTGAGTACCAGGTATGAAAACAAACGAGAATTGGTGGACTCCACACTAGTTGTTCTCACAGTAAGATGTGCAGTATGAAAATGTTTCGAAATTGCGTAAAATATTGGGGAGTGTGGTATAATTCACTTGACTTCTGAAGGTTCTCAGACAGCCAGTGGAACATTGGGATTCACTTCTTTTGTTAATTGATAACATACAAGTTTGATATTGATTCCAAAAGACATTGGCAGTTGTCACTGACATCACATGAGTTACCAACATTTGCACAGCTGACACAATTTCTAGGTCACCATACTCGGACTCTGGTTGCTGTTGGAGAGTGAAGAGCATGACTTAAACCCCAAGTACAAGTCGGCCTTCCACAGGAACACTTCTGTGTTGTATATTGACACCCAGCTAGACTACGGTTGTGTGAGATGTGAAGGAGAACACACATTACACAAATGTCCTGAGTTTACTAATGCATTAGTTGAAGAGTGACATGCAATTGTTAACGACTGTGAGCTGTACTTCAACTGCCTAGGAGGTGGACATACAGTTAGACAGTGTAGACTGTGTATATTTTAAACATGCAAACTGTTTCATTGATACCATCATACACTGTTGCATTGTAGTAATAAGACAGGACACCAGCCTCAGGACAGAACTAAAACAGAAAGGATCACTCATCATGTTGGGCCATTAGCTTAATTACAAGCATTGTTAATATCAGACATAGTAAACATTTTGAGCTTTGATTGAATAAGGTCTTGAAACATGTTTTGTAACAGAAAACTGTGTTCAAAAAGGTTACAAAAGGAGCATTCACAAGTAACCATTTCTGGTGTAACATCAAAAACCGTGGGTCGGATTGTTGGCATGGTTCATATGGACATTACGCCAACATTCAGCGAAGGGTCAACATATACTCTCAATGCATTGGTACTCCCAAGAATAACTGGGGTGCTCCCAAAAGATCCCATTAAACGAAGCGATACTTGGACACATTTGGAGGGATTGATACGGATTGACTCTAAGTACAATGCACCAATTCACTTGGATGTTATTCTGGGTGCAGACGTTCAACTATTTCTGCTTCGACCAGGACACCTTACTGGAATAGTAGGTTCTCCAGTAGCAGTCGAGGCAGTGATTGGATGGGTGCTATCTGGACCCATTGATAAATCAAAGCAGACGTCAGTTACAACTGCGTTGTACCCTGTCAGTTAGATATTGATAAAACAATTTTAAAAAATTAGTTATTTGAAATTGAAGAAGTAAATATACTGACTGATGAAGAACAGTTTTATGAACACTGTTTTACGACAACCCGTGCAAGAGATAAACATGGCCGATATGTATTAAAGGTACCACTCGTAGAAGGTTATCGACAGCTTGGAGAACCTCGATCATTGGCTGTGTGAAGGTTGCACAACTAGGAGAGACAATTAAAACGACGACCAAAGAAATATAATTTTTATTGTGAGTTTATGGACGAGCATTTGTCATTGGGTCACATTCAACTCATTCCAGCAGCTGAACAAGAAAAGCCAGCGCATGAAATTTACTACATTGTGCACATGGTAGTCATGAAGGAAAGCAGCGACACTGCCAAACTTAGGGTGGTGTTTGACACATGGGAGAAAAGTTAGTCTGTAATTTCATTAAATGACAAGTTAGCTGTCTGCCGCACGCAGCAAGATAATATATTTGCCATTGAATCGTTTCTGAGAGCATAAAGTTCCAATGGTGGCGTACGTTATCACGATGTATCGCCAGATTCACATGCATGAATCAGACTTGGATCTGCAAAGGATAGTATAAAGGTAATCACCAAGTGATTCCATGCATGACTACAGATTGTATACTGTCACATATTGGGACATATGTGCACCTTACTTGGCTATACGAAGTATGAGACAGCCAGCAGTAGATGAACAGGTATAATTGTAGCACTGAGAGATTATGTTGACGACTTGAAGTCAGGAGCAAGAAGTATTGATGAAGCTGTCACATATCAGAGTGAACTTATACAGTTGTTGAGAAAGGATGACTTGACCTTAGACACTTGCTTTCTAGTGCATCATAAATTATTTATGCAGTGCCTGTGTTTTTGCGACTTGTAGCGGTTCCTTCGAAGTTTGATGAATCATCAGCCCAAACACTGGGACTTGACTGGCATCAATTTACTGATCAGTTTTTTGTATCCATGTCTCCAGTGATCCAACACGATAGTATCACCAAGCAGATTGTGCTTTCAGAAATTTCAGAATGTTTTGATCCGCTTGGATGGCTGTCACCAGTAACAATTCGAGCAAAACTCTTACTTCAATCTCTGTGGGAGTTGCATCTTGACTGGGATGACCCTCTCTCAGACAGCATAGGTGACGAGTAGGAGTCGTACAGCAAAGAATTTGGGGCTCTCAAAGCTATCAAATTTGAGATACGCATAATAAAGTGTAAACCAGTCTCACTAGAACTTGTTAGATTTTGTGTTGCATCAGAGGCTGCCTGTGCAGCAACAGTGTACTTACATTCTATGTATGAAGATGGAAGCATAGTAGTACGAAATTTTCCTGGGTAAACATAAGTAGCACTGATAAAACAAGTATCAATTCCACGTTTAGAGTCATTTAGTGCAGTGCATGTGTCGAAACTGCTGAACACTATCTTTCAGTGATTGATGTTGTTGCCTATACAGATACAACAATTGTATTGGCTGGCATCACCACGAAGGTACTGGAAAGCATGTGTGGCAAATCGAGTAGCAATGAGCCAGGATCTTGTTAGTCCATTTCAGTGACACCATGTGGATGGTACAGAGGATCCAGCAGGTTGTGCTACATGTAGCATAGTTCCCACATAATTACAAAATCCTCCATTCTGGTGGTTTGGACCTGTAAGGTTACAGGACTCTGTTCTCACTGATTTTAAGCTCGTTTTGGAAAAGAGAAAATAGGTAGTATTTAGTGTAATTTTGCCACAGTAGATACAGTTCTGTTGGAGAGATGGTCACGACTGAGTAAGCTTCAAGGAATCACTGCATAATGTGATGATTTTACAATAACAGCAAAACAACCAAGATAGAAAGGGCTATAGCCCCTTCTCTGACCGATGATGACTTACACAAGACACTATTCCATTGGTTGAGGTACGTACAAGTATGGATCAGATCTGCTGCGTCTGAAAGCAGTCAAGCCAGTGCCTGTAAAGAGCAACCTCACATGTTTGTGTCCATTCTTAGATGAAAATGGAGTGCTTAGGGTGGACGGTCGCCTTAACAAGGCAAGCACTTCAGCGGAACAGAAGCACCCAGCTGTACTTCCTGAGCATAGTAGGCCAAGTGAGCTTATAATATTGCCGGTTCATTTGAACAGTCTTCATGCTGGTCCTCAGTTGGTGCAAGGGATTATTGAAGAGAGATTTTGGATTCTTAGTGCAAGATATACTATTCCGCACATCCTCAAAGTGTGTAACATGTTATCATTAGAGAGCAGAGATGGTCAAACAAGTGGTGGGTAGTCTTCCAGCAGTAAGGGTACGCCCTACTCGATCATTCTTTCACTGTTGTGTTGACTTTGCAGGTATGCTGATTCTTCATAATTGTAAGGGGGAAAGCACCATGCAGGCAAAGTGTTATGTTGCTCTCTTTGTATGGTTTGCAACCAAGGCAGTAGATCTTGAATTGGTTAGCGAACTAACAATACCCGCCTTCATTACAGCACTGTAGAGGTTCGTGTGATGTTAAGGTAGGCCAATCAACATTTATAGTGATTATGGAATCACTTTCGTCAGAGCTGCTCGTGATTTGAAAGAATTATGTGCTTTACTACAGAGTGAAAATCATCACTTATCAAAACAGACACGCCTGGCAGAGCAAGTCATTTGCTGGCACCTCAACCCATTAACAGAACCTCATCAAGAAGGACTTTAGGAGACAGGAGTTAAAATTATTAAATTTAAACTACGCTAAGAGCTTGGTAGCAATGCATTGACTTGCGAAGAAATGTACGCAATGTTGACACTGGTTGAAGTGTATTTTATTCCAAGACCACGCGCCACTTTATCCTCTGATTAGAACGATTTTGCAGAGCTTACACCAGTAATTTTTTGACAGGAAGTAGTCTAGTAGCAGTACCTTAACGGGAAGGTACAACACAGATTACTCATTTGTCCAGGTGGCAGTTGTTGCAGCGATTAGTGCAGCATTTCTGGCGATGATGATCAGCAGAGTATCTGTCACGTCTACAGAATAGGCCCAAGTGGTTGCGCAAGGAATTTAACCTGTGTGTTGGTGACCTGGTCATACTCACGGACGAAAGAATATCAGTACTTTATTGGAAACTTGACAGTATAACCCATACATTTCCTAATGAAGATGGAGTTGTTCGTGTGTTGCAATGAAAAGTGCAACTAGTGAAATCAAGAGACTAGTGTCCAAAGTGGTATCTCTACCATTTCAAGCTTAAGTATGATGACAAAAGTGTATTGTGTAATAAGTGCGTATTCCAATGGTAAGTTAAATTTGTGAGTGGTGTATGTATCGTAATGCAAGTATGAGTATTATATTGTTAACTGAAGCTCGGTACACTTTATCCTTAATTACCTACTCAATAACTTTCTTAATTCTGTTTATAAGTGCTGACTGAGATTTAATAACAGAATTATGTAGCAAAACATCTGTGCTGTGTACGCACTGTTACTGTTTACTTCTGTGCTTCGGCATATACAGGAGAAACATATATTTATGATGGTGGTTAACTGGATTCAGTTTCTTGGACGTACTCCATTGCAAATTGAATGACTATAAAAATAAAACTAAACAAATAAACGAAAACCATAATATAAGCAGAGTATGCTTTAGTCAGCAAGATGCATACACAACAAGAAATTCCAAAATGGAATCGGGTCAAATAGAAACAAGAACAAACAGATAATAAATAATAACAAATAAAATAAAAAAACCAAGTAACATGCGACACGACGATGAGATGAAACAAAAAACACAGCAAATATCAGACAAGAACAGAAAAATAACAAAAAGACACAAAAATATACGAGACAAAACGCAACAGATATCGGACATATACAGAAAAGACAAACGACACAACGAAGAGACGAAACAAAACACAGTAGTTTTCCAGACAGACAGTGTTACGACGTTTCGGGAACTGGAATCTGTTCCCGTCATCAGGTAGACACACAGGGTTCAGGAACACGAGTGCGCCTGATGAGGAGATTGGAAAAACCATGAGTTTATATAGGCTGAGCCCACTTATCCTACTCAGCCAATGGGAGACGAGCTGTCTCCTGATTGGTCACGCAGCATAGATTGACTTTGATTGGTTGTGATGGGTTGAGTGTGTGTTTTAGTTTTGTGCTGTAAAGTTGTTTCTTTCTTAATCAATGGGATCCACATAATTTTTAATTCAATACTCTGTTGACTGAAAATATTGCTATTGCTAATAATAAAGGCTGATTCTTTGATTTTTTTTTTTTTTTTTTAATTTTGTCAGTTTCCTGTGTAAGTGGTTTCGAGTCTTCCCAAAGAATTTTGTGGATATTTTCCCATGCATGTTCGGCCAATCTAGATTTTTGGGTTTCGCCTTTCTTACAATTGTTTTTATGTTCTTTGATGCGTGTTGAAAGAGCTCTGCCAGTTTCTCCAGTATACATATGTCCACATTCGCAGGGTATCTGATGTACACAGTTGTGAGTTTGTAGTTCTTCTGTGGCTGGTTTTACTCTGGTGACCATACTTTTGATAGTAGATTTGGATCGGAATGCTGTGTGAAGTCCGTATTTGTTTCCCAGACGTCTTATTTTTTCTGAAAGGCCTCGAACATACGGAATAACTAGGGTTCCTGATGGTTTTTCGGTTTCTGTGGGCTTAAGTGTTCTGTTAGGTTTCATGTGCTGTTTGATGGTGTTTGCCGGGTAACCATTGGTTGTGAGTTTTTTTATTTGGTTGTGTTCTATCAGTACAGATTTCTTGTTGGGACAAATAACCTCAGCTCGGTTAGCTAGTGTGCGAATTATGCCAGTTTTTGTGCTTTTAGGGTGGTTGGAAGCAAAATGTAGGTATTGGCCTGTATGTGTAGGTTTCCTGTATACTTTAGTTTCCAGACTGCTGTTTTCCCTGCTAACTAGTACGTCCAGAAAAGGAATCGTGCCACAGGTTTCTTTTTCATATGTGAACTTGATTGATGGCCTCAATGAGTTTAGGAAGTTCACAAATTCCTCCAGGGTTTCAGGTCCATGTTTGCCAGATACGTAAAGAAGCCAGATTTTAGGAGGGCTATTGCTTTTGCTAAGTACTTCCTGCTCAAAGTTCTCCATGAATATGTTCGCCATGAATGGTGAAAGTGAGGAGCCCATTGCCATGCCTTCTGTTTGTTTGTAGAAACTGTCATTAAACTGGAAATATGTCGTGGTGACACAAAGGGTAATCATTTCCATGATGGATGGAATTGGTATGGTTATTCTGTCCTTTAGAGTTGCGTCAGCTTCCAACTTGGCCTTGACAATGTTGAGAGTTTCAGTCACAGGTACATTGGTGAAAAGGCTTTGGACATCGAAACTCACTAGGACGTCAGTGTTTTCTATTTTCAAAGTTTTGGCTATGGATATGAAATGAATAGAGTCTTTGACAAAAGTTGGTGTCTGGCCTGCGAGAGGTTCAACAAACTAATAAATTTACGTTTCTCAGCGTGGATGCAAATTAACTCTAAATGTTAAAACGGGTAAGTAAGCTAGTCTAGAAATATGAATAAACATGTTAAATTATTATTACGCTGTCATCTAACATTGTGAACTCTTCAACTATAAAGACTATTAAAAATGTAGTAAATACAAACTATACATGTTTCGTTTTCTTTATTGGTGCTGAAATTCTTGGCATACGTCTATTGAGATTATGAATGCATTAGGTAAATCCTTTGAAATTAAGGCTCCGTGTCCTTATCTATGCTATTTTAGTAAGTTTTATTTTAAAAATCTTGAAAGTGAGTAGATATTACAAAACCGTTACACAGAAATGTTGAAAATTGTTCGTACTATGTATGCAACATAATTTTTCAAAACATTCGTTTGTATAATTTTGGCTAGTTATTGACTTTAGAAAATTTGTTTAAGTCGATACCTAGCCAAAAATTAGCGAGACTTGCGTTTAAAAATATTTGCTGCACAGTGCAAACAATTTATAACGTTTCTATGTAGCGGGTTTGCTATATCTGCTCACTTTCATCATTTAAAAAAATTCGGAAAAAACATCATAAATAGGGACCGTGGCCTTAAGAGGGCGTGGAACATAACTCAACGCTAAAAGTATTAATCTATTACTGAAAGTTTCTTGAAGCCAATTTGCGAAAATTAAAAAAATAGCAATCATAGATAACAGTTTTAGCCAACGTTTTAAACAAAATAGTTTCCAGTGTTACGAACTTCTGAGGCACAATCTCTGACGCCGTAACCTCGTGCATTTAACTGCGGTGCAAGAGACCACGCGTAACGATTTAGTAATTCTGGATAAATATTTTCTCATAAAGTTGGCAAGTACCATTATCTAGGATTGTCATAGAGTATTTTATCCATATTGGCTTAGAAAAAAGCGTAGACATCAATTGATGTTTTCAGTGTTTATTTATCTACCACACACTCTTAAGGGATATACAGGATGTACAAGAACAAACGCATAATGAGAACACCATGCGAGTCCTGGGCTAAGCTGGAGAAGAATATGTTAGTAGTCTAACATTATTAGTGATGATGCTTAATGTGTGACTTTCTGTGTGTAGGTGACTAAGGTGAGTTGAGAAAGGATTAATTTGTAAGATAATTTCTATTTGCATGAGATAACTTTTCTTACCACAATGTAGATTCTCGTAGGTTCGTCATTAAAACATAGGCACCACATCTCAATTGAACAGAGCAATTTATTGAAGAAAATAAAAATAAATAAAAATAAATTCTAATATCTCTCACACTAGGTTAAACACATAGTTTAGACACAATTTACTATAAAGTAGAAAATATCTTGAGTTTGGTTAAAGTTGATACTAGGTTCTATTAAAATTCCTCGGCTAGGGATAAAATTAAAATTTAAGTTCAAGTATGTATGTTTACTCAGTCGGTTTACATGATATTCTGACACAGGACCTCTGAGTTTGAGCTCGTTGGCAAAAATTAGGCACACCAAACTCATTTAAAATTAGTAGACGAAAAATTGTATGAAATAAAATTTGGTTTGAATATCCAAGTCAATATTTGGAATGGTCGGCCTTGTACACAAGATGGGTAAGCGTGGGGACGCTACAGGCATACATATTCAACATGGCTATCCTTACAATGTAGGCTGAAGGTCTCGTCGTCTTCATGACACTTCAAAATTAGCCTATTTACGTTACTGAAGACGGGCCTCTTCTCGAAATGGCCTAAAACTGACGGACATACTGTCCTCTATCTATTGAGTTCCCAAGCCTAACCTTAGGTTGAGGGCAGAACTGAAAATGTTCCATTTTCTCCTGGGCAGATTCTGCCGCATGCTTCACCTTTAAAAATTCAGGGAACTCTCTCTGCTCTGTACAAAAAAGCATATAATCTATGTTCTTCACCAAATTGGAAGCCGTTGCCTTGGCAACCAATCAACAAAAGAGGTATAAAACCTTCAATCTGCTCAGATAAACCTCTCTGGAGCAGCTAATTACTCTATACTTAGTAAGTTAAACTATACTCATACTATGTACAATTATATGGTAGTAAAACATTTTAAACAAGTATTTCAAATTTACATAAAAAATTATTTAGCAGATGCTAGAATAAATTAAGAAAATATTTAAATAAACAATTATGCAAAACTTTGATAATATGAACATATTCATAAAATATTTTCAATATTTTTAAAGAAGAAAAGTTATAAGAGTGTTTTCAGAAATTCCATAACAATCTTAAATAGCTTTTAGATAATTTAACGTCTATTACAAATAACTAGGAGTGAGAGATTTTCTTCATCTAACACAAAACAATAATAACATTAAATTAATTTAGTTGAACAAAAATTACTATAGTAAGGTGGGAACTGTCAAAACACTAAAACTTCTGATGCTCCCATAATAGCAAAGTCTTTCTCAGTTCGTTATATCATCAAACATAAATAAACTTTAAAACCTGTGACGATCTCGTTACAGTAGCTAAACATTGTACGACATTTGACATGCACAATGTCGCAACATAGCGCTGTAGTTAGTCCACTCTTGCGCTACACATATATCTCAAGTATCTTTCACTACTGTTGCTCTGACCTACATATTATGTGTGCAGGTTGAAACACTGAGCAGTCCAAACATGATTCTATATTTACATGACGAAATATACATATAATAACACCTGGACACAAGGTGCAGGACTGAGCTCTCTTCGCGCAGTGTTGCCACATTGTGCATGTAAAATATCGTCGTACTACATTTTACCACCTACGTTACCGTCTACAATTTACCCCAGGATACGTGTGGCGTGTTCATTAAGTGTTCGTTTCTGGAAACTCTGTGTATTAGTGAACACAACGCGTACCAGCAACTTTAAATTCACACTACCGTACGTAATACTAAATGTGAACTGAGTCTGCAGATACACTGGAAAATGTATACCAGTTATTTGATGTGATTAAGAAAAGTGTAAGGAAAAAAGAACTGAATATTGTATAAAGAAAATACATAATCTGAAGTCACTGTAGTAGGTACAATGTGCGTACCGAGCTTGATGATTCGTTTAGATATCTCACGTGATAAATAAATGTCGTCTGCCACTGTGTAAATGTGGACAACACATGAACGAAATATATTAAACTCGTTTGTACTCGCTTTGTACAAAATGAAAACCGAGAGTAATGAAACTCTTATAAGCTATTCTACAAATACCTCGTGTGATCACACATGTTTAAATACCTGTCATTGTGGCATAACGAACAAGTATGAGCAAAACGAAAGATGCTTATCATCTCCCTAAATATTATGAAAAATCCGTGTAACGAGTTCAATTAAATTATTAAAAATGATTCCATAGGTATTTCGTGTGCTAAATAGTGAGTAAAAAATAATCTCCCATATTTACAATAGGAACACTCCATAAACAAAGTACATAAAAGTCAGTTTACTTTATTAACCACCTCAAGTGTACCACATTGATCGAATTATGATTTATGATTGTTCGTATATCTCTCGTGATCAATAAATGTTCGAATTGTCACCATTACGATAGTATGAACATGTAAGGTAAATAATTAAACATGTATTTAACTAAGTAGCCTACTGCATGTGTCCTGATTTTGATGACATAAAAAAATGGTTTCTTAGATATCTCTTGTGAACAAAATAGTATCAAATGGCCACCATTTCTAAAGTTATAGCAGGGCATGAACAAAAAAAAAACTGTCAAGTCAGTTCGCTACGTAGGCCCTACTATACGTGTAGGCCTATGCCTACTGTGTTATGAGTAATTCCGTAAAATCTTTCTTTATATATTGCGTACAGTCAAAATAATGTTCAAACAGACCCCATTTTTGAAATAAATAACACGGCATGACCAAAAAAAATGTAAATTTAACGTAATTGTAACTACAGCGATTTTTGATTAAATTCTAAAAAAGTGGATCTTGAGATACATTGCGTGTTCGAAAAATGTTCAATCTCTGACTTTTTGAAATTATGGACACGTATTGAATAACATACATAAAAGTCAAGTAAGTGCATGAAGTAGTATGTGTGTACCAAGTTGGATAAAATTCGGGAAATTGATCCCTGAGACATATTAAGCCAAAATTAAAAATAGGCAACTTTTAAATTATGAATACGGAATGAACTAAATACTTAAAAGTCAAGTCACCTTACTTGGTAAGTACAGTACTTCACGTGTATTGAATTTGATATAATTTGAAAATACGGTTCCGTATGTATCTTGTATAAGCGGAATAAGTGAAAATGGCCACCATTTAAAAAAAAGTCAACACAGCATAAAATAAATAGACAACAGTTACTAATTTCTATATGTGTACCACGTTTGATAAAATGTGGTACGAAGGTTCACAGTTTTTAGGGACCCACAAACACGTGACCTCATAAACCTACTTTTACGTACGTAAAGTAATCTAAAATATGTTCATAACTCTACCTAAGCGAATGGCAGGAAATCGATTTTCAAGAGGCGAGATTATCAAATGTCCAGATACGTGCAAGCCACGGCCGTACTAGAAGTGGAGAGAAATTATATATGTATGTATGTATGTATGTATGTATGTATGTATGTATGTATGTATGTATGTATGTATATATATATCAGCACTCAACAGCTAGGTCTTATAGCGTTGGTGAAGTGTTACATGTGAGTATGGAGCAGTACCAGAATGAAGGGGAGGAGGAGACAGGAGATCTCAGAGAATACCCACCGACAAGCGGCATCGTCCGGCACGAGTCCCACAAGCGAAGATCCGTGGGCTGACCTCGCCTGGAATTAAACCAAAATCTGGGAGGCGAGTGCTCTATCCACTGCGACAACTGCGGGCCCACGGCTGTAGTAGAACACATCTGGTAATTCTCGAGACAAGTTAAGTGGCTGCTTTAGTGCGGGAAATAACCCCCAGCAATGTAAGTTAGTTATAAGTTGTTTGGTTGAGTCTTCTGTCAAACATTCTCTCTAAATGAAAGGTAATGTGCAGCCTAGCATATTATTTGTTACACCAACAAAATCTTACACTTTTATGGCAGGCAGGTTTCAGCAATAAACATGTCGTTGCATTAAATTGTTTTGCTCAGTGAAATAAAGTTATTTGGCCCAGTGTTTGTGGACGTAACTAAATCTACACCCACCAACAACACTTGAGATATTTAGAGTACTCTGTACAACTGAGGTACATAGAATACGCTGTACAACTGAGGTACATAGAGTATGCTGTACAACCGAGGTACATAGAGTACGCTGTACAACCGAGGTACATTTAGGAGGAAGAAATGTGCTGTTTGGAAAACTTATAATCACAGGACTTCTGTAAATAATTTAGCTCAGTATCTTCAGATAAATTTTATTAAAACCAGGGAAACATTTAGACAATAATTACAACAGTTTGATAGTTTGTTAGTGTGAAATAAATTCTACAAACACTTGGAGAAATAACAATCGACTGTAATGCAAACAAAGCAACATTTTAACCCTAAAACAGAGATGTCTGGCCAATCTCTTCTTGTAGATAGAACTACAAAAAGAATATCAATATAATGTGCTTAGTTTGTAGTATCAAAATGTACAGTTATCACGTACAATGAAAACAATTGTGTTACAATATTAATTGGATTTGGTATAAAATAAATTCAAACTTATTTGGTAAACTTTATGTTTTCATTTGATCTAGTTGTAAAAAATAAAATGCGTGTCCTTTACGTTATAAACTACTCTTAAACATCTACAAACGTTTCGGTTTTATGGCAGTTATAATTTTTCACTTTCCAACACATTGTAATTGACAAATATTGTGCCAGTATTTAGTAATAACAGAAATCATCTGAAGAAACGCATGAAGGTATCAGAGGGAAATAAAAAGAAATAAGCTGTAAATAATTAGCGCGACATAATCAATGTAGAGCAGTAATTGCTGGTTGCATTGCAAACTTGTTCAAAACAGCAACATCTCTTCGTGGGAACTGTATTTTCTCACGTAATGTACTTCTTTCAGTGGACCAAGCAGTATATGAGAGTCCAAGTAACGTGAGCCAATTATAGTCGTATTTAGAGAATTTCAGCCATTACTAAACTTGGATGGGGCCTTACTAGGACTGGAAGTGAATTAATTACTTTCTGACCGTATTACAAACACATATGAAGATAGAATAAGGAAGGAATAAAACATACCGACCAAACAATCGATTATGTAAGTAAAACCAAATCAATCAGCTTGTTGATTGTATTTTTTTCCTAGTTGAAGATTGACACGAAGCATTTCCCACTTCTGGATAACGCTATCAGAGATGAGGACAATTCCAGTTCAAAACAGGAACTACGTCTTGTATATCATGACTTTTCAAGTAGGGTGTATCGAGTAAACTTTCACAGTTGGTTCTGTACTGCCGTCCATCTGTCCGACTAGATTGCATTATCTCACTCCCGTCTAAAAACTTCGGAGAAACAAATATTTCGTCAGCCCACCTACAGCGTACATAGTCTGGATCCCTGACAAATTTCGTAAAGATGCATTTGAATAAGAAGAATATTACATTAACTCTTTTTTATTTTCATACTTTTCTTAAAATGATCCAGATATAACGTTCGTGTTTCTCTTCCATTTTGTCTATTCACTTTCTTCCAAACACTTAGTTCACTGTTACCCAAGTGTTTGTTACGATATGTTGAGGCGCGATTTTTTGGTCCACTCCGACTTTAGTCTGGACTGAATTTCTCTCTAGGTACAGTACAAACTTGAACTCATAGTTCCTGCAAGCAGGATACAACATAAGAAAAATGTTGTTTCTTTTTTTCATGATGGATAAATTAACAAATAAGATCGGAATAATTCAGCAGATAACAAGGAATGTATTATCGACGTGCTTGCAGAAACTTCCCATTGATTAATGTATAATTGGATAGCATCATACTGCAGAGATTTAGAAATTGCATAGACTAAGGAAACAATTTGCCACAAAAATAACAAAAGAGTTTGCGCCAACGCTAAATAAGTCATATTCTTCTTCATGAAGAATTGTGGCTTCGTACTGAGAAATTCGTGGTTGATGTCCACGAGCTTCGGTACTAAACTTGTTCTGTTTTATTTTCCTAAGCTACACTTCACTCGTGACAATTTAATCACGTCTCTACTTAGTGGTAGAGGCATGTAAAGCCCGATGCAGTTCTGAATGTATGAGAATTGTCTGCAAAATACTCAAGTTACCGGAGTTTAACAAACAACGGAGCCTTCAAACCTGACATATGTACAAATGTTGTAAAAATAATAAATAGGCACGCACACGCACTAGGTGTGTAGACCAGTGATGAACACTGGTGACGTATGCCGGCGTGGGTGGCAGGGTCGAGACAGACACGTGGACACGTGGCAAGGTGTAATATGTGGTACATCATGGGCCATCTCGCCGCACATACGCCCTGTTCCTCAGTTCTGTGTCGCCATCTGACGTGTAACTATTTGGCGTGGCTCGCCACTTCTCCGCCGTCTCGTATGCCGCGGCTTGGCCATTCATCACGTGACCATTAGAGGCGTCTCCATTGGGAACCTTGCCGTTCCCCACGTGGCCGTTTGTGATGCTGCCATTCGAGACGCTGCCATTCGAGACATGGCCGTTGGCTTTGTCCTTGGCCGCCTCTTCAGCTCTCCTCTTCTCCAAGGCTGCCAACTCCTGCACACACAAACACCTTCAAACAATTCGGGACCCACAACCATTTTGGACCCTTACAAGTAGAATGCCATGATCAGCTGTTATATTTTACAGCAACTTTTATTCAAGGAAGTTGTAAATAAAATCTTTTCTGAAATAGTGTCAACTAGTATACAACAAGAATGTAATTTAAATGGAGCATTGGAGGATTTACAACTACGTATACACACAAGTGTTTTTTTTTCTGTTTATATTATCAGAACAACCAACGAAATACATATTTACATCACGTGATTAAACGCGTAACATGCCACATGTGCGGCCAAACATTTACATTCTGCATGGCTAAGTAGTGGTATTTGAAATTAGTTTCCAGTGTTAATGGTGAATGAATTTCTGTGAAACTCAGCTATCTAGTTTTTTTTCTGCCTCTTAATTTAAACACATAAGCGGAAGTTCTTTCAGTGATTGAACTGGTTTCCCTGAAGGTCATCACTTAGTGGTGGTACATGGTCGTGTTTCGTAATTCCGAAGCCTAGAAGTGTAGAAGCGCAAAGGACTACTCAAGTACGTACATCACCCTTCACTGTGATCACTAAGAACAAGTCACTGTGATCACTAAGAGCAAGTCACTGTGATCACTAAGAGCAAGTCACTGTGATCACTAAGAGGAAGTCACTGTGATCATCAAGAGCAAGTCACTGTGATCACCAAGAGCAAGTCACTGTGATCACCAAGAGCAAGTCACTGTGATCACCAAGAGCAAGTGACTGTGATCACCAAGAGCAAGTCCCTGTGGCCACCAAGAGCAAGTCACTGTGATCACCAAGAGCAAGTCACTGTGATCACCAAGAGCAAGTCACTGTGATCACCAAGAGCAAGT
>PNEQ01004964.1:42113-60406 GCA_003012365.1 Medauroidea extradentata | reverse complement strand
TTTAATACAAAATTTTTTTCAAAAATTTTAAATACTTTCAATCGATAGCTTACATAGCGTGCTATTGTTATCTCAAAAATTACCAATATATCTCTTCTGGTTCTCCAGAAACCTATGGCACGAAATGTCGAAAATCGTAACTTTGAGAACCTATAATTCTGAAACTAGAAGTTTTAGAAGTTAATCTTTTTGGCACAAATGCTAGTCTATAGGATACCTATATGTAGGGATAATAATTAGCTATAAAATTTTTCGGGTCCAACAGCCTTAAGGGGACATTGGAATATAATTTAACGCTAAAAGCATAGTTTTGAAATTGTAGGTTTCTCGAAGGCAATTTGGTAACACAACAAGACAATAAGTTTTACCAATTTTCTGAGCAAAAATTTTCCTCGAATAACGTATTTCTGAAATACAATTGCTGCCGCCGAAATCTCGCACATTTAACTGCGCGCAAGAATCACATACATACTGTTTTCTCATAAAGTTGGCTGATAGCGTTGTCTAGGGTTGTTGCTTTGTAGTTTTTCCACATTGATTTTCTGAAACATGTTGATTTAAAATTAAGTTTTCAGAGTTTATTGGGGATGTGGTGGCCTAATGATCAGACCATTCGCCTCCCACTAGGCGATCCGTGTTCGATTCCCGGCGGGGTCGGTCCCCGGATTTTCGCATGTGGGAATCATGCCGGACGATGTCGTTTGTTGGCGAATTTTCTCGGGGATCTCCCGTTTCCTCCGCCCTTCATTTCGGCTCTGCTCCGTACATAATGTCACACCTCACCAGCGCTGAAGACCTTGATGTTAAACACTGGCCAAAATCTCACTCAGCGTTTATTTATCTACCACGCGCTCTTAAACATCCCGACGTGGGTAAGGTTGAGCTTTACTTTCTTTGCCCCTCTGGGTCAGCCCCAGTCGACTACACCAGGTGTGAGAGTAAAGGAGGTCCAGGGAGCAGTTCCACCTTGACATGACACGTGACACCACGGAGCATGATGTGGCGGGACCTACTAGGGTGGTTGGGAGGGGGTCGTCGCCGCACAGACTCCTCGACGATCCTACCCACGGGAGAAAGAGGAGGAGAGGGCAGCTCCAAGGCCTCGAGGGTCCTCCGGGTGTCCCCAGCTCTCCACTCGGCCCGACACAACACTGGGGGGCGTCGCACCACGACCCCGTCTTCCCCGCCGACATACTTCACTAACTTCACCTCCATCTCACGTCGCTGCTGCAGTTGCTATATCACGCTAGGCTTTCTTTCTTTTATTTGTTCTTATCTAAAACTTGTTTTTTAAATATATGAGACAGTGGCTGTACACGTATACATAAACCTGCATAGAATGGTGCAAAATAAATTGCACAGTCAAGGAAATACAAAACCAATAATTTTACTTTAAAGGCGTTGGACCCGTAAAAATTCATTTTTTCATATTAGTGCCAAACACTGTTCAACTTTTACACATCACATAACATGTCATTTCCTCAAATAAAAAAAAAATAGTCCCCATAGATTTTGTATAATCACTCATCAAAGTCGCAAAATGGCCGTTGCGGTGTAGAGAAAAAAAAAAGTTAACTTGCAGAAACAAAATAATTCGTATATATACTAAATGCTTTGAGCTATTTCAAGACATCTTTGGTATTACAAAGTGATAGACTTTTGTATTTTTTTTTAATTTAAGAAAATAAGTAAATTTTGGCATAGCTTTGAGTTGTGGCTGTTATTGAACTTCTGAAAACTAACTTTTGACAAACACGTCTTAAGATGCATAGATACACTCACTTTCAGTTCCTGTAATTTTGATTTAATAAGTAAAATTTTTTTTATTTTCTCTACATAGCAACGGCTATTTTGTGACGTTAATAAGTGATTAAGCAAAATCTCTATGGCCTAATTTTTTTATTTGAGGAAATGACATATATCTGATGTGTAAATATTGAATAGTGTTTGGCACAAATTTGTACGTGACAATTGCATTAGTAACGTTAGAAACTTAGTTAACCAGTGTCTACGTCGTGCATTATTATTTTTCTGTGACCATTACCTGCAGTACTGAGAGTACTGCGGACGATGAAGTGATATAGCACCTTGTTAAGGGATATGGAAAGGTAAGATGTCGAGCGGACGACTGGAATACCTTACCGTCAACAAAATCTTAACTACTCATCAAAATTATATAAGATTTTTTTGCCGATTAGATATTTTATCAGCGGACGTTTATTTATATATTAAATTAAAATATATTAAATTATAAATTAAATTTAAAAAAAAATTTAATAAGGGCTTGACACCACAAAATCAACACCACTGGAAATCTGTCATTTTTATAGATTTTAATATGATAAACCTAGGCCTCTATAATAACCGCATTTCAAAAATACTCGAATTTTGATTTGAAAATAATTTTACTATCCGAAAATCTCTGCGCGAGACGTTTACGGACGTTTCAAACCCTTATTTTTCGAAAAACAGTTGTTAATTTTCTACTCGAAAGTAAAGCATACTATCGCATAGCGCTATATAAATAAACGTCCGCTGATAAAATATCTACTCGGTAAAAATATCTCATCGAATTTTGATTAGTAGTTCAGGTTTTATTGACGATTAAGTATTCCAGTCGTCCGCTCGTCATCCTACCTTTCCATATCCTTAAGAGTGCGTGGTAGATAAATAAACGCTGAAAACATCAATCGATTTATACTCTTTTTTCGAAGCCAATATGGATAAACTACTCAATGACAATCCTAGATAATGGTATTTGCCAACATTATGAGTAAAAATTTATCCAGAATTACTAATTCGTTACGCGTGATCTCTTGCGTCGCAGTTAAATACGCGAGATTCCGGCGTCAGAGATTGTGCCTCAGAAGTTAGTAACACTGGAAACAGTTTTGTTTAAAACGTTGGCTAAAACTATTGTCTAGGATTGCTATTATTTAATCTTCGGAAATTGGCTTCAAGAAGCCTATAGTTATAGATTAATGATTTTAGCGTTGAATTATGTACCACGCTCTCTTAAGTCGTACTGAAAGTGTAGTCCTTAAACTGATTGCGAGTAAAGTACGGGTTTTCTCCGTTTCACTAGAACTATCAGTCGAAGAATTGTAATTGTAGTAGGGTAACATTTTAATTTGTGCTTCACTTCATTTAGTCGCGCACACAGAGGCTACAGATTACGAGGCCACCACGATTATGTATGTTTCCCAAAACATTTTAGTTACCTGTACTGTGCTTACTGCAGCCAATGGGCGTAACTAGGCGGGAAATAGGGTTGGCTTAGCAACCCCTAGAAAATTAATAGCTTCCTAGAATGTCTCCTACCCTACTATTTATATAAAGAGCTTTGCAGATCTCGCAAAGAGAAAGTGGCTCAAGTGTGTTAAGAGCGATAAAGTCACAATTTTGTATTTACATGAAATAGTGTTAGTTTTACAGACGATACTTGTGAGTGCAGTTTCCTCTTACGAAACAATTTTAGCTGGCGTAGTTTTCTCATAACGGTGCGTCAAAGTCAAAATTTGCATATTTTGCTGCCATGCAAATAGTGAAAACCAATTGAGTTACGTACGTGAAATAACTCACAGTGAAATAACATACTATAGGCTACGTAATAAAATATATATAAAAAAACAGCGAAAAGTTTTTCTATTTAAAAAAAAAATTCCTGAATTTGCAACTTTTTTTCTGTACTTTTGCCTTTTTTTTTAATTCAAAATATTACGTTATAGGTTTGTTTAATGTTTTATTGCATAGGTAGATCGTGCGATGTAAGTTCACAGTGAATTATTTTGTTCAAATAGATCAGTTGGTTTTCATTATTTGCATGGCAGTGTAGCAAGCAATTTTTGACTTTGACACCCGTTATAAGAAAACTATAAGAGCTAAAATTGTTTCGTAAGAGTAAAATGTACTCACAAGTATCGTCTACGAAACTAACACTATTTCATAAAAATATAAAATTATGATTTTATCGCACTTGAACTTCCTTAAGCTCTCCCTTCAATGTGACGTTCGGTACGTGAATGGTCGTGCTGTAGTCCAGACGTGAACTTCTGCCAGTTCAACTTCATCACATAGATTAAAGCTCTTTTTTCGTCAGTTTTTTTAGAAATATTATTACTTTTTAAATTTAATGACATTGACAACAATTAAATGAGAGTATCTAATAATTTGAAAGAATGAGGTCAACGCTGAGATGTGTATCAGTATTGTATATTTATATTGTAATATTCAAATACAAGAATTGATTTCAGCTTGTTTCCTGATTTCAGACAGAGACAAGCCATTTCTTTCAAATCAACCCCTTTGTGTGATTTTTTGTTCGGGTTTTTTACTTTTCTTGAAATTATATCTAAAAACTAAACACGGAATTAAATAAAAAATCCACAAAATTAATTTAAGTAAATTTTTACACTGCTGAGTTAAAATCAACTATTATGTTGTGCAGCTGTGAATTATATATTTTTTACTTGCTATTTAGATATTGGTATTTAAAAAATGCAAATTTGAAATTCTCGTAATTCCTCTAGTGGTGTACTCAAACTGAATCTTGTTTTTTTAATCATTTACCATAACTTATCAAAAACTTAAATATCCTAAAAATTTAGAAAATTAGTATAGTCTACTTTAACACCTCAATCGCTTTAGCACAAATAATACCGGAGTACACATCTAGCATTAATTTATATTTCTAACAATAATTACTTACTTAATTCCGAAACTATTTTTGCATTTAGCACTTAAGTTTTTCTATAAGTAATTATTTCTTGTTGAAAATTCGTCAGTTATTACGTTTACTTGTTTCTTGCTCAGTCAGGACGTCATGCGGATAGGATAAAGAAGGAAATTTGAAATTCTTGATCGGTTCATACACCAGTAACGTCAGCTGAATGTTTTAGTGGGGGAAATGGTATTTCATATCTATTCACAGTACTTTACAGCTGGTTTATTGCTAACCGAGCAGATTTTTAAGACTAGCTGAAGAAAACCTCATGTATTTGCACTTGTTAGCAGGAGATCGTGTTGATAATTTTAGTGACTTTGACGCCATACCAGGCGGCCGATTTATTACTGCCTTATAAGTGCGACGCAAAATTTGCAACTACGTTGCGACTGGTTGCGCTGTTGTGGAATTAAATACGCTCACACAGAAATGGGAGAGGACATTCGATGGGTACAGAGAGGGTGGAGAAATGTAAATATTCGCCACACAATTGCTTCGATGCCAGTCAGTTTGCTGTGTTCGCGCATGCGCTGTTGAAAACCGTGTGGGTTTATTTAAATCCAACTGTGGCTAGAGGGGCAAGTGGAGTTCCGACTAACTTGCTCTGCACCTGCGCTGCGTTGGTGCAAATGGCATGTAAGGTTATTTATCCAAAACTCCGGAGTTCTAATTTGTATGGTACATTTAGTCCAAAGCGATAGTTTACGTTATTATTACATTTGAAGGTCTTGGTGGATGAAGGGGACATGTTACATTTATGAACTTCTCAGAAACACACAATAAAATATTATTATAGAAGAAAAAATTCAAGGTGTGTTTAAACATTTCAATACTTGCAATATGTTCGTAGCATATGCAATGCAATCATCAAGATTTATCAAGTTAAATGAGCTTTAAGGGCTTGTTACCAAGTTTTGCAGTGATTTAGAAAATATTTTTTTTATTGCTACCTAATACTCATATCAAAATTTTGCTCCACAGTTTTGACACTTATATGTTATAATTTGTAGCTGAATTTTTTTGTAGAAATGTACTGAAAGGTTCTTTATATTTCATCACCCAAAATATCTCGTTATTTGTTGTGAAAATAAGCAAAAATGAAGTGAAATATATATATATATATATATATATATATATATATATATATATATATATATATATTTTTTGCTGACGAATGGTACATTATTTTTAAAAACACGACCACGGTATTGTGCATCGTGTGACTGCACATTGACTCAATTTTTTTTCAAAGCTTTTGGTTAAAAAATATTTGAGTTATTGACACCCGTCGAAAAAAAAAAACTCGGGAACAAGCTCTTAAAATGCTATTTTATCAGAAGTTTACAATTGTAACATGTCCCCTTCATCCACCAATGCCTTCATTTGTTTGCTCGCTTGAAAGTTATTGGGGTACTTGTGATGTTTCCGCCGTCTTGCACAAGTTCCAACACCAATATTACTTTATTCAGTTTTACACCAAGCAAAATAATGAAAAGGCCGGTTGTCTTAGCTTCCAAGCTGGAGCCGCATCATGCTGGTATCTTGCACCAACGTTTCGCCGTACCTTGCATCAGGCGTCTTCAGGGTGTCCGGAGCAAGCAGTTCTTGTTGTCTGCAGCAATGAGCAACGAAACGTTGGTATAGACTGTTCGCGATAAAGTGAGCACTTCTTACATTTTTATTTCAGCTATTCTGCATTCATTGTCATTATTTTCAATATGATAACCTCCGCCATGAAACTAAAAACCAGTGTAAACGTTACATCACTCTCAAATCATATCATCTTTGGTCTCAATAAATTAGTTTTTGGTTATTATAGGGTAAACCTACCCTACTTCGTGATACTAAGACTTCGAACTTCAGTAACAGAAACATGTTTAACATTTTAATTGTGATATTATATTTGACACGGTGGTCATTTATTGCCGAAACTGTACATGCCTGCTCTCTGTTGGCGACCTAGTGAACTCGGTGTGCAGAGCCTTCCCAATGTTGTGAAGCCCTCAACGTGGTTTATCACGATATTATGTCATATCACGATATATGGTCAGTTTACCCTAAGTGTTGGGTTGTGCTCAGCTTAAAGTGAACAGCTTATACGAGATACTAGAAAGGCGTGGCTTCAGCCCGGAAGCTAATGGCGTATCCCAATTGACTGCTCTCGAGGCGCTCTCGGAACGATCTGAAAACTGTCCGAGGGCGTGTGTCACGTGACTGTTCGCGACGAGTGCATATTGTTTATGCTCTAACAACTGGAATACGCCGCATTTACAGTGCAAAACAAATAATTTTTTCCGCAAGTTCTTCGGAAGCCAAATGGTGGTAATAGACGGAAATTGAAATCTACGAAACTCGGGAAAATATTATCTCCAGTTTCTCTTCCTTGATGAAGTAATAAAGATGTACACAAACTACGAGACTAAACTAACCTTATCTCCGTTTTAGCGACAAACAATATAATTAGTAAAACGACAGTATTTTCACCTTATATTATCTGTTGTGTATTATGAAAGTGCTAAACTGACAGACGTGTGCTGCATTTTCACCCCAGCGAACATTTTCTCTTTGTTTACATAACAAGTGATCGCGGCCATATTCGCACTTAAACACAGAACTGTCTAATTGCTTGCGGTGCGCACTCGGCGCGTGCGACTTCCAAATGGAATGCATAAATCCGAATGCTCTGCCGCGAGTTCCAGCAGCTGGAAACTCGGCAAGTGTGCAATATGAGAGAATTCGGATGCGGGTACTGGAATACGCTATACGGCAACCAGGCTGACCACGGCCGCGAAAGCCTGAAATCTTCTATAAATAACGAATACTCAAGTTTCTGAACTGCGTACATGTTATACAATTGCATCTTACAAGAAATTTCAGTATAATGGCATATTTGCAAATAGTAACCGGAGGTTGACAAATATAACGCTTTGGTACTATATTGTACGGCGTGATATTTTTTTAAAATTATCATTTATAAATAAATACCGGCAATAGTTGGTTACATTGTCAAAACATACAGTGATCTGAGCTCCTAGCTGTAACGGTAGCGAAGAAAAAAATTATTGTAATGTGAGGATAGTGTTTGCACATGTCATTCCTTGCGTTAACATTATTGTTATGTGCCTTTTCTTAGTGACTTAATTTTTACTGTACGTTTGAAAAAAAAACTTTCAACTATTCAAATAAAACATTTACAGTTTTTTTTCAAGCATCGTTGTTTCTTTATTTGTAAATCAAACCATCACAGGAATGTGAGATGCAGTGTTAGTCACATATTCCACAAGTTAATAATAGTGTTTATGATAAGTTTTGGTCTGTTTGCTCAAACTGTTGAAACGTCAAGTTACTGTGCTCGAGACAACTACAGAATTGTAACTGGGTTTACAGATTGCAGGTCCTAATCTCGGACAACCAAGGGAGATCGTTTCTAGCATGTAATCCTCTGGTCGATTTTAATGTCCCAGAATAGAACCAAGGACTTGAAGGAAATATAACAAGTCTGTATTTACCGTCGCTGCATGCCTGTGGAGTGATTCGCAGCCTATGATAGTCGAGATTCACACACCCACTGTAGTTAAGTCTCTTTTTTTGTAACCGTATGGCAGTAAATATATACAATATTTCAAGATGTCCGTGAAGGCATAGATTAGTGGGTAACTTGCGTGCTACTTCTCAGATCTTAAAAAATATCACTGGTCAGTAAAACGGCCTTCATTGATTCGTTGTCTAGTTTTTCCGTAGCCGCCGTGGTGAATGGTTTGGTCCGGGTTTTTCGGGGAAGGGGGGGGGGGGCATGGGGCTGTGTCGTGATAACGGCAAGCTTTGTGTTCGTATTCGATCTAGATGTTTCTTGATTTTAAATGTGTTTTTATATTATCCGGGTTATTGGTTTTTTCTATTGATATTGGTCATGGGCGCAATCTGTTGGCCGTTAACATTGGGGTAAAAAAGTTTTGTTAATTGGGTGTTTAAATCCAACAGCGTTAAGCCTGATAAGGAAACACTAGGGAATATCGGTGTTAGCAGCCAAGGTATGTATTAAGAAACCTTTCAGTGAATGACGGAGGGATTTCAAAAATATATTCAGGATTTAGAATAGTAATCACCTAAAAATAGATTTTAGCATATGTTTTTCAGCCGTTAATAATGCCACGACTTCTTCGAAACGCCTTTTTTAAATACCAAAAACGTTGATTTTCGGCTGGCTGATGAAAAGTTACTAAATATGTAAGTATGAAAATGGTTAGTTTCTTAAATAGATGTAAAACGTTAACATGTGAAGGACAACAGCAGATCCCAAGAAATAACTTGGCGTTCGTGAAAATGCATTCCACCTTTTTTGATTTCCTTGATTTCAAATGTCTTGAAACAAGAAACCAAGACATTTACATTTTGAATTAAGACGTACGACATATGATTCTACCTAATAATTAACTAGAGCACAGTATGAAAAAGTAAACATAAATTCGCGAACTAGTTTTAAGATATTAGTAAAGGTAGTTTTGTACAAAAAAATTAGTTACTTTATCGTGTTTAAGAAATACTCAGGAAAAGAAAAAAAAAGAAGGGGGGTTTAACAAAATCTTTAGTTCCCACTTTTAACCCTGTAAGAATTGAATTTGGATAAATGATTTTATTTGGACTTGCCTATGCCTACATAATGTTTCTTGTATCAGCGGAAGAACTTTGGTTGATTAAACTAGGCATTATATTATTCCAGGGATTGTAACTGACATTTAGAGAACAACATTTTTATGTTCATTGTTATTACTCCTCAGTTATTTAGCTCGCCTTTTTAACATTACGTTGTATAAGCTGCAAAACTCGACGCCATTTCTTTGCTTTCCTCTTAGAGGCAATGTTATTTTTGATGCACGTGTCAGTGTAACCCTATGCTCTTTCTCGCAGGTTGCCACAGTAACTCAACCCGATTCTCACGCAAATCTCAGGCCTTCTTACCATATATTTACTTCCCGCAGACACGTTATCTGCAGCTTACGAAAGTTAACAAATTGTAATTTTTTTTTTTTCAATATGGTGGCAGAAGAACTTTTCGCAAAACGCTGCAAACACAGATAATTCAAAACGGAGGCCAGCTTAAGCGGACAGTTTCCACCTTTTTACCAATTAGTAGAAAGTAACTTTGCTGTTGAGGCTTTTCTTACTGATGTGTTATTGGAACTAGAAAATTGAATTAATTCTCCATGGAATATTTGGGCACTGATAACCACGAAACGAAGCTAGTTTTATTGAATAAAATAAATAAACTGGCCGATTTGTACCTATATACAGCAGCTAATGAATATGGAAATTACTGTGGATAACAAAATATATTCATATAAATACATTCTCAAGTATAGCGTGCTGTGAGCGACTGGACTATCCCCTAGTATTTATTCAATGATTCAATCTTAGTTACTTTAAAAGGGTATTTTGAGAAACACTTCAGTCGTAGAATTTACTTCTATTCCAAGACTTGCCGTAAATGAAATTTGTAATTTTCGGGGCAGGTATACAAACTTCCGTATGAAAATCTTAAAACAATTCATAAAGCCTTGTCCGTCGGGTACTAAATACGTTTTATAACTCGTAAAAACACTGCGAAGATTCATGAAGGATTATTAAGGGCGCTGCCTGTACTCCGGAGTCCGGGCGCAATAATCGGTGGGTATCAGTCACCTTTCAAGACTCACTTTTGGACAGTAAAAGTTTTCTAATTGAGTAAAGGATAAAATTGCTATATAAATAAAATGATAATTATAATATTAAGTAGGTGGTTTTAAGTGGTTTTATAGGCGTGGAAATAATAATTTTTAAAATAGTTTTCAACGTATTTAAAAATAAAATGTCCTATTTAAATGTGGACCACCCTGAGCTGGACAAAAAGTCTGTGGTGGAACTTAGCGACTAATCATGCTCTGTAGTAAGCAACGCCCTTAATACCGAAAACTGGCTTCAGATTTTATAACTTTTAATGAACGTATTTCTAAAATATGACAAGTCTAAATGTGTGGCCGATCCACCACTATATGCGCTAACAACACGCTACTTCTCTGAAGATTCACTGCTACGCCAGCATTAACTGTACTCATACTTCATCATCTTCAGAGTTACAACTTAAAGAGTGCGTGGTACGTAATTCATACGCTAAAAGCAGTAATCTATAACTGTAGGTTCTTGAAGCCAATTTCCGAAGATTAAACAATAGCAATCCTAGACAATAGTTTCAGCCAACGATGTAAACAAAATTGTTTTCAGTGTTAGGAACTTCTGAGGCACAATCTCTGACGCCGGAACCTCGTGCATTTAACTGCGGCGCAAGAGATCACGCGTAACGAATTAGTAATTCTGGATATATTTTTACTCATAAAGTTGGCAAATACCATTATCTAGGATTGTCGTTTAGTATTTTATCCATATTGGCTTCAAAAAAATGTAGCAATAAATTTTTGTTTTCAGCGTTTATTTATCTACCACGCACTCTTAATAAACATGCAGTCTCTAACGTCTTGGTTAAGTCAGTGACTTCTGCTTCATCTACTTTTTCCCCAGTTCATATATATTTGCGAAAAGTCACTTACAGTTACATGTCAGAAGGTTGACGGTACCCGACATCGTGTCTTATTTAGCATTGCGAAGCCATACTACCGGCTTAGCGTAGGAGATTTTCCCTCATAAAATGGCAGACATTTCCTGTAGCACCTAGTTCTGTATAAATGACTGTGTAATATTTTGATTTAATATTGATGATTCGTTGTTTTTGCTGAGTGGTCGAACAAATTCCGCAAGTGAAGTGTTTTGTGGTCTCCAGTATAGGTTGTAACATATTTATTACTTCGTTATTACTCCTTTAAACGGTTCCTGCAGCATTAGAAGAGACGTTTTAGCGTACAAGCTCTTTATTGAGTGTGAATTATTTCAATTCGGTAAGTTAGTTGGTTTTAGTGCCGTACTTAAACCCGTAACATTAAAATTCTGGGTTTTTGACAAATTTAGTGAACTAGTCACATTTTATGCGAAAAATATATTATACAAATATAAAAGTATAAACGTAATGATGAAAACCGTTGTCTGCCGTCCCCTTAAATCATATATCAATGCATTGACTCTCGCGCGAAGAATATTTGCACTGCTTTTATATGAAAAGTACCAAGAAACCTAGCCTTTAAACTGAGAAAACAGCTTGCAAAGTTGATTGTGTGGTGGTTGGTGCAGTGCATTGCAGAAGGTAGTACAGAGCATATGGCGCTTGGTTCTATTTATTAAACAAAATTTAAAGGTTTCTTATGTACTTGGTGTGCATAACTAAAAAAATATCAAAAATTTCGTTTGGTTCCTTTTATATAAAAGCCATCCAAAGTAAGAACATTAATTTTCATAATTTGGCACTTGATTCGTTTTTCGGCCCTAGAAATGTTAACGTGCTAATGAGCTTTCTTTAGTTCTTTGGACATGTAAGAGGGTTCTGGTGAGTCCACTTAAGGCGCTTATGAAACTTCACGAGGGTAGAGTAGATCAGCCAAAATTTCAAAATGTTTATGTTTTGAATATTACCCCAAGTAAATTTATCCGAGTTAGAATTTCAACAGATGGCTTCTTGGTCAACTTCTAAAACTACTATTATAGTTGAATATAAACTTAATATGTGTAAAGAATGCACTGTGGATGTAGCATTTAGCAAACTATTTATCATGTGGATAACATGTTGTCTTTATTTGGATTCCCGCCGTTTTAAGCATTGCAGGTGTTATAAAACGCTGGTGATCGACAAAACCTGGTCACACGACTGAGATAACCTACTTTACTCTAGCGAGTGAATTTTCATAAGCGCTTTAGTGTAGAACCTGTAAGGTCGTGCTGGCGTCCTGGGCTCCTGGCGGTAAGATGGCGGCAGACAGGCCCCTTCTCTACCTTTTTGTCATCTTTAATATTCACGATGTATTCTAAACGTACGCTTGTTTATTGTGTCACCTTGTGTATGTTTGTTGGGGCCGAATTTTCATGTCCTCAGTTGTCCAGTCTGCGGACATTCTTTCGCCACCGTGTTTAGCAACTCGTCCTAGATTTTCCGACGATCTTTAAGGTGGAGCATCATTCGCCATACTGGATTATTTTATTTTTCGCCTTTCCTAAATTTTTAATAGGAAAGTGTGATTTTTGCGACTGCAACGTGATTGCTATTTACCTTGCACTATAGTACTAGCACCATTGTTGAACTTTTAACCTATATTTAGGCCACAATCAGTCCAGCAATTTAAGAATAAAATTTTTTTTTTGAGTGATTGTGGCCTAAATATACGTTACAAGTTGAATTGCAAATGCTTGTACAGTAGCGCAAGGTAAATATAATTGACGCAATAATCGCACATGTTCACACTTTTACTCTCAGAAAATGAAACGAAAAATAGAAAACCTAATATGGTGACTGATGCCCCACATTAACACTATAGTAACCTAGGAACCACATGCCATAACAACACGTAAAACTTAAATTAAAAATTAAAAAAAAAAAAAAAAACCGACTGTAAGTTGGTGAGGAGTTCAGCATCCTACAGATCCCAGACGATGCTGCAGCATCAGGTCAAGGTGGCCATGTTATTGTAATGCCATTGAAGTCACAGGACTAAATTTCGAATCGATCAGACAAGTAGAAGTTGCTCACATATTTTCAAAAACTAGACAAGAGCTGATGATCGTTAAACGGCTGAACATATTTCCTTGAATCATAGCCAAGAACACTCGCGATCAAGTCGTCTGGCAAACAAAAAAAAACTAAATCAAAATCGGCTCATCCGTTTAGAAGCTACGATGCCACAGACAGACACACAGATACACCAGTTACACTAATAACACCTCTCTTTTTGCGTCGGGCGTTAAAAATTGATACGCACCAAGTATGGAAGCTTCTCTCAATTCTCTTTGTAACCCGTACTAGTGAGTGAGGTTGTGCGATGATAACTCACTAGGCCGTTCACGATAAAGTGATCACTACATAAAGTTTTCTTTCAGTCGTTCTGTAGCCCTCTTTGCTATTTTTAATACGAAAACTTCCATGTAACTAAAAACCAGTGTAAACGTTTCAACACACTCAAAAGTTAACATCTATTGGTCACATAAAACATATTTTTAATTAATTACAAGTTCTGATGAGTGCTCAGTATATTGTGAACAGCCTATATGCAAGTTTTGAGAGGAGGCAGGTTCGATTCCCGATCCGATCATTGCATTTTCGCTTTCCCGCATTTTTTAAGAACCACTCCAGACACACGGCTATGTTTATTTACTACAGCCTATTGGCTCTTCCCTTCCTGCCTATGTTCACCTAAGCCACCAGTTGCGTCTATAATGACTAGACATCAAGGGCAGGGCGTACCTGTAAATGAGGCGCAAGGAGCCAAAGGTTAAATTTAATAAGCTGTCGTTTAGCATATTTCCAAGGTGTCGAGTAGAAGTAAACTATTTTTGTAGTTTCATAAGAACAAAATGCTGTCGTATGAAAGATTTAGAAGCAATGCCCATTTCATTAATGTTTTATTGGCTTAAATTATAAAAATATTCACACAAACAGGTAACTTGTTCAAGCAACTAAATAACAGCATATCACACTGAAGTGTAAGGAAATACCTGATTGCATCAGTGTTCCAAACTTGTATTTCAAACTTACTGTTGTCCGCGACTTCGATCACATGTTTTTTTTAATTTTATGCCTCTTTGTGTTCCAGCATTATCTTGTTAATAAAACATTCACCCCCAAACAATAACAATACTTCACCAGGTTTACTTCAAACATAAAATTAAGTTTCCTGCCACCTGCCACTAATATGTGCAAACAGTCCCTCTGCCTCTTGCCTTACACGGAATTCCAACACAAAACCTTTTACCAGTGTTCCAATCAACTACGCCAAGATAGGTCGTCAGAATTCTTTATACATTTTTTACTTCATTGTAGACATATTTAGTTGTGACTTGAAAGGTAATTCAAGTACAGGGCATTTGCACTGAAAGCACATGGTAGGCGTAGAACGTACGTCTTTGTAATATCTCTCGTTGTGTACACAAAGTATAAAATTATATTATCGAATAAAAAATTCGATCTAGTAGTAAATGTTTAAGGTTGGCAGTGATACTGGGACTCACTAAAAATAAGAAATGTTAGCCCCTATCTAGTGTCACCCCCCTGGTTGTGTATGTTCTGATGGAAAGCTAGGTTAACATTTTCTGTCTTATTTAGTGCTTGTGTAGTTGGTGTCGGCATTTCGCGGACTGTCTATATGCCCTACCTTGCTCTTTAATATTCGCAGTTCGGGAGACGACCTCAAATACCGTACTGAAGAGAAAACATTTTCTTTATTTGCTAAGGTAACATAAGCAGTAAACGTAGCTGAATGCAACAGACCAGTATTTGTTAACGTTTAAGTACATCGAGCTTACTGTTATTGTTTTCTTCGGTGTAGAACAAACATTACGGATTCATCTTTATAGTTTCTGCACGAAAACGTGTAAGTATCAGTGCCAACTTGTATACGTGAGTAGTTTTCAAATAAAATACTGCAATTAATTGTACGCCTGCTACGTTCTGGTTTTATATAAGCTAGTGTGAGCGAGGCCTAAACTCACGCACAGCAGTGACCGTGACGGCAGCAAGCCGTACCCCTGCGTGCTATGCAGACCCGCAAAGTTCCCGTGCCTGTCGCGCTGCAGGGCAGGGTGGATCGATAGGGGCAGCCCCCTGAGCTCGCGACACGAACTGGTCTTACTCCGCGGGCTAGGTTGGCGTCCCGTGTGTATTCCTTCCTTCCTGCACACTTTCTAGCCCCTTTACTCCTCGCCATTCTACTACCATCACCGACACGGCTTCCCGCGCTGCCTCCGTATGTGTGCACTGTCCAAGGTCGTCCACTCTATACTTCAGTCCTAGGACATAGGTTAGTGTCATTGGTTGGCTGGCCATTTCACATTACAACTGTGCTTGAAAATAGTTCCCGTAGTATATTTTAATGTTTAAGACTAAAAAATTGCTTCGTATTTTTGGTAGCTACAATCAAACATATATTATTTGTACGCATACAGAACGAAAAAAAAATGTAAAGTAACCAGAAGTAGATACATAATGGCGGCTGGCAGTTCAGCCAATATATTTCAAGTGCAAACTGGCGGAGATATACTGACAGTAACGTACATACGACCGGAAACTGCACATTTAAGTCTGTACTATATAGATAAAATTTCCTTTGTATAGTATATTTACTCGCGGTGGTAAATATTCAATGCTTTGATGATTATTAAAAATAAAACTCGTATGTATTTCAAGTGTGTCTGCTATATTATAGTAATATTGTGACTCTGTTCTTCTTTAGAAATATAACTAATCTATCGTAACTCACATAAAAACATATTTGTCTTTTGTTTGACAATACCAATACATTCATTATTGAGGTCGCCTCTCTAATATTGTACGTACTATCAAAAGTTTTAATATCTGCTAAATCACAGATCTTCCGTATTTTTTGTTACTTACGTTTACACCAGTTATGTGTAAGTCACCCCCCCAGATTTGCCTTAAGGGGTTACAGGAGTGTCGGTAACACTGGCCTCGTGAAAATCGATTCAGGGAGGTGTTAAACAGTCCTTATGTCTGTCCAACGTACGTGCTTTCTTTTGTTGTAGTTTGACGAGCTCAGTCGCTTTGTAGTTGTCAGTCTTACAAGACGGACAATATCGCAGTGTGGAAAAGACAAAAGCGCTATACACACGTTTCTGTGTAAACATTTTAATTAATAAATATGTTTTTAATATTTCAAAAAACAATATAATTTAGGCATGAAAACAATGATAAATAAGGGTCATCTCGTTTTCTCAGCGATACATTCCTTCGCGTTAGCATCATCATCTACATAAATATTCGTTCAAAACAAGTTTAGTGAAGAAGGAAGAAGTGATTCCTTATAGATATAGTATAGCTTAGAATGGTCGGAATCGACAGAAATTGTGTCTTACGTGATAGTACCACAATTTTACTGATTTTGTCGTATTCTCGTCGGCAGTATTAATGTAAAGCAAAGTGATTTCACAGGCAAGGTGACTCAGCATTGTTGTATAATTTTGCGAGATTGAAAATATATCACAGTTACTTGAAAAAATATTCTCTCTGCTGTAAAGGATTATACTTGTGAACCGAGAGAGAAATTTCCGCTCTCCTGCCGTATTTGTGGCGAAACGACCGCTGTTATTGTTAACCAAAATTTTTCCTGCGGGCAGACGATCTAATTTTATTACACCTGCAGACGGTATTTTACGAAAGTGAATCACAAATGTTTCTTTGACAGTCTCTCCTACCTTGCAGAATTACACACACAGAGATGCTTATGGAACTAACAAATTATGTTTGATGTAGTTTTATGAATTTTGTTAAAATATATTTTCCACTAGTACATGTTTGTGTCACTGTTGTAATCTCGGAGTTTTTTTATAAAGATTTCAATGTAAAATGCAGTCCCTCGTAGAGCTTATCAGTCGAACAAGTGGCTGGTGTTAAGTTTGAACATTAATGTCGCGTGTCAGTATTCTAGAGACACGATAATTAAACATTGCTTTATTTTGAGACACTAGGATTGCGTAGTTATTCAAATCTGTAGCATTGTGCATAAACTCCCTCAATAACATGGACATCTGCAGCACGAAGCACGACCTCTATTAAAATTAATTGGAACTACAACAGCTCATTCATGACAAGTCTATACTGAATGTACCTGTTTTTTAAGACGTAGACAATTGGAGAGTTGAGTAAAGCCCGTGTGCGATAAAATTCGACCGTGAGGCATAAGTTTAAGTTTAAGTGACAGCAACGAATCAATAAACCAAATCCCCGAAAACGTATGTATTCTTTGAAGTTTTAAAAGACAGTCGGTCTTAAAATGAAAGTGTTGATTTTAACGTGCATATATTTCTTTGTGCATCGTTCACTTACTTAGTAGCCGTATTCATCTATGCAGAAAATTACATTCTTAATTCACAAAATGCCGTAGTTGTAACTCTATAGAACCATCAAAGATATTGCTTCTAATGTCAGCCGTAACTATGGTATGGTAAGTTCAACCTTTTATGAATTCATATTTTGACAAAATAGCATAGAAAATTATCCGTTTAGAAACTTGAAATTATTTAAAATGAAAGATTACATTTTGCTGTTTTATTTTAAATCGTTGTACACTACTAAATGTAATGTTTTCAGTGCCATTTTTGCTACAGTTGCGTTTGTGAAGGCTGAACTTTACCGTGTAGCATCTACAGTGGGTTTGGTATCGATATACATGAGTAGGTACAGAAATTCTCGTTATTGATAGGTAGTTACTGCTACGCTGAAATATTTATTTAATTAAGCTTAGTAACTGACAGTGTGGACGATAAAAAGATAATAATCTTCCGATATTTTCGTAGCGAATATTTATAATGGACCTATTTATGCTGCGTTAATAACTGCGCGGTGCAGGTGAGATACATGTGAATGCCCAGCAGAGAAAAAGGCGCTCGAAGCCGTAAATCTGTGTTCTTTTGTTTTTCCCCCTTATCC